>OY747714.1:51593040-51853040 GCA_963556495.2 Valencia hispanica | reverse complement strand
TAGCTATGATGAAAATTACAGACTTCTCTCATCGTTTTAAGTCTGCTAAATACTTGCCCTACTTTAGATCCAATAGAACTGCTTTAGGGAATCTAAATCACCTGATCAGCCAGTCATCATCATGGGCCAGGAAATATCTAAAAACTCCGCCCATATTTTAAATATGTTACTGGCGTAACAACTGCAAAACATAATCAGCTGACGCGACTTAGAGAACAAACTTTGGTGAATATTTCCTAACAGTAAAGCACATATAACAACATTAGCTCTGAGTGTGCGGATGATCGCACGCGCTGCAGAGGTTTACTGTAATACCACCAACAAAAAAACAAACAAATATTAATCAAGCGAGGGTAATTACCTGTCAAGCAGAAACATTGCCAACTCGGAATCGGTGTTAAACGCTTTCAGGTCCCGTAGCTCCCTCCACCTCTCAAAGGCTACGCCAATATTTACCCTCGTTTTATCGGTCAGCTTCTTTCTTCTTAGCTTTTTTGTCCTCCTGTCTTCTTCTTTTTTGTTATCTTAGCCATATATGCTGCTGTTGGCAGCGGCGGTACGGGCAGTTTCTCTTTAGGTGGCTGTTGCAGCCGGTTGCGTAGCGTATCGAGGGGCGGGTCTTGGTGTGTGTGATGTCAGACACTCTGTCAGACGCTGCTCTGGCTCTGATTGGCTGTTTTCTACCGGGCGCGGTGGATTCTTGCAAATCGCAGTAGGAGCTGTAGGCGTGACCAATTGAGCTGTTTGTTTTTTTTAACAGATAACAAATCTCATTTCCTACTTTCAGGACATATGGACAGTTTTAGGAAATATCACAAAAATTTGCTTTTATTCAAGTTACCTACTGCAGCTTTAAGTAAACAGAAAATGATTGATGTGTTGAAGGATTGGACCAAGTTTCCTCTTTTATGCAAATCAAAATATTGTCACCCTATATTATTTTCAATTACCAACACACATTTCCTTTAGCTTTCATTGAAAATGTGACCTTGATATGATTATGAAACATACTTTGGACATGCGTTGGTTTATTTGGGGTTTGACAAGACCGGCTCCCTATCAAGCACGGTTTTTAACTGGTTTTAAACCTTTTAAAGACCGGTTTTAACGGATTTTTAACACCACTGACTTATTAATAACCAGGACGTTTTTTACCGGATCGTTTTAATCGGTGGGAAGCGCGGATTACTTCTCCCCCACCATGCCTCCACTCACCTGCAGTCCTGGGTGTGATGGCTGCGCCAAACTTAGCCAGAGGGTTCTGGAGCTGGAGCACAGGATCTCAACACTCCACCAAATCCAGGACCATGAGCGCGACGTGGACATCATCTTCGGCCGGACACCATTCCCTGCCAGCCCGGCGAAGCTGTGGGGGGAGGATCCATCGCTGGGCCTCCAGGCGGACTCGGAGTGCCAGACGCCCGGGTAACATCTGCAGCAGAGGAGGACCGCTGGTTCCAGCAGGGGGCTAAACCAAAAGCCCCCATCAGCTCCACTCCGATGCTCCAGGGTGCCCGGTTAACGGTTGGGCCAGGCCGCGGTGGAGGCGCTTGGAGCAGCCCCCACCGCTCTCCTCCAACCTGCCTGCCTCTATCAAACCGTTTCAGCGCCCTGGAGGCGGATTTCCCTCCTCTGACAGCCCCTGGTCGCCGTAGCTCCGTAGGACCGCCGCCTAATCCCTCCCAGCAGCAGGAGCAACAGCCGGACTCCCGCAGCCCCCCACGTCGCGTCAAACCCCGGGCTGCAGCCAGAACTTGCCGAGGAGTGCTTCACTTCACCCCGAACCCACGGAACGAGCCCTCGGCGCCGATTAAACATCGCTGCAGTCCTGGGGAAGCTTCTCCACCTCCCATACAGCAAGTCCTGGATGGTGAACGATCCTCTGCCCAGCGCAAACATCCGCCTGCAGACCCGCCGCCCACCACACTCATCATCGGGGACTATCATCAGAAACGTGAGGATGAGAGGAGCCCTTACACTGTGTTTCCTTGGACCCACTGTCACGGACATTACCGAACAGATCCTGCAGCTCATTGATCATCACAAATCTGTGAGTAAAGTTGTGATTCATGCTGGCACCAAAGACATTTATAAACAGCAGAATGAGCTCCTGAAGCGTGATTTTATTCACCTTTTTAATCTTCTAGAAAACACACGTCTCTGTTTTTATTTCTGGCCCAACTCTCACTATCGGCAGAGGAATTGGCTGTTTTAGCAGACTTTAATCCCTTAATACTTGGCTCTCCTCCATCACCGCAGTTCACAATATTGGTTTTATAGACTATTTTAACCTTTTTTGGGGCAGGAAGCACCTGTTTGGACCAGATGGGCTCCATCTAAATAGACAAGGCTCTCGTACACTGACACTGAGCCTGGCATGTCCACGCCCCCCCTGTCAACTACACTGGCCACAGCTGCCCCTGCCCTCTCTGATTCCTCCGCCACATCCTGATGTGCAAATGGTTCCTGCTCCTATGAACGCACCCCTGATGTTAACAGTAACTCACATACTGGACTTGGACCTTGCTCTACCTCATTCATACCTGTTATCAGCAGAGAGCGCACTAAAAATCATAAACTGAACAAATGCAATCCAAATAATCTCAAAAAGTTGCCAAAAGCCCCACTTTCAGTAAATTATACAGTCCCTTCATCTCCAATCACTATTAATATGACACTTTTTAATGTTCGCTCTCTGCTGAACAAAACTTTTATAATAAATGATCTGATTTTAGACCATAATCTTCATTGTTTATTTTTAACGGAAACTTGGCTGAGTGCAGATGCTCCTGCTGTTCTTACAGAGGCCTCCCCACCTCATTTTAACTTCACGAGGAGTAGCAAAAGGGGAGGCGGAACTGCTTTTATTAGTTCATCAACACCGCCAAACCTGTTTTATTTGATAAGTATTTTACTTTTGAATATCACCCAGATGTTTTTAGCACTCCTTAAATTTTATGTGTCACAATTTATAGGCCTCCTAAAAAGAGTGCACCTTTTATTCAAGAATTTTCAGAGTTTTATTAATTTTGCACAACTCCTTTGAAAGGATAATTTTAGCTGGTGATTTTAATCTACATATAGATAACCTTTTAGATCCTTTATCAACAGATTTTTTAAACATCCTGACTTATATGGATTTTAGCCAACATGTCATGCAGCCGACTCATAACAAAGGACACCCCCTGGACTTGGTCATCACGCATGGCCTGTCCACCCGTGTGTCCTCTGTTGTTGACATGGCTGTCTCTGACCACTACTGTGTGTTTTTTAACATCACCAGTTCTATTCAGCAGGAGACCTCTGTGAGAACTGTCAGGAAGCGCCATCTAACCCCTGAAGTGGCTGAAGGTTGTCTGGAAATTTTTAAAAAGAATCCTCCTGTTTTACCTGCACCCTGTGATTTTATTGTCAAGGATTTTAACAGAAGGCTTCAGTCCACTCTTGACCGGCTTGCTCCACTACAAGTTAAAAGCTTAAAATCTAAAGCTGCAACGCCGTGGAAAAATGAAAACCTCAGCAAAATGAAGAGAAATTGTAGGGCGGCAGAGAGAAAATGGAGGGAAAGTAAAACCACAATAAACCATCAAATATACACAGATCTTCTCAAATTATACAACAATGAAGTAAGAAGTTCAAGAAATTCATACTTCTCCAAAATCATCTCGGAACATAAAAATAATTCCAAAATCCTTTTTTCCACCATTGATAAACTTTTTAACAGAGCTACTACTGCATTTCCTAAAACCCCCTCAAACAATCTTTGTGAGGAGTTCACTGCCCACTTCAGAGGGAAGGTAGACGCCATCAGATGTAAGATTTTATCTTCTCAGAGTAACATGGTTTTAGACAAATCTGTGTGTGTCTCTACCAGAGGAAACGCTGGACAGTTTTGTCCTGGTAGAAGCTGGGACTCTTGATAAAGTTTTCTCCTCAGTGAGGCCCACCACATGTGTTTTGGACCCGATTCCCACGTCCTTTTTTAAGCAGTTTTATGGATCTTTTAGAGATTAAATTTTAACCATGGTGAATTGCTCCCTTCAGACGGGGGTCTTTCCTGCCGCCTTTAAAGGGGCGGAAGTGAAGCCCCTGCTGTAGAAGAGCAATTTAGATTTTAATGATTTTAATAATTTTAGACCGGTATCTAACTTACCATTTTTAAGCAAGGTTTTAGAAAAGCTAGTTTTAATTCAACTTAATGATTTTATTAATGAACACAATGTCCTGGAGAAATTTCAGTCTGGTTTTAGGGTGAACCACAGCACAGAGACGGCCCTTCTGAAGATTTTAAATGATTTTAGATTAAATTATGATGCTCAGAAGGTGACAGTGTTGGTTCTACTGGATCTAAGCGCTGCCTTTGATACTGTAGACCACACTATTCTTTTAACCCGTTTAAAACAGATCGGCCTCTCTGGTGCTGTTCACAAATGTTTCACATCCTATCTCACAGACAGGACTTTTATGGTAAGTTTAGATACCTGCTCCTCTAGGGTCCATAGGATTACATGTGGTGTGCCCCAGGGTTCGATTTTAGGCCCAGTGCTTTTTAACCTCTACATGCTCCCTCTTGGCATCAGAAGACATGGAGTTAACTTCCACAGTTATGCTGATGATACACAGCTGTACATCTCCATGCCTCCTGATGACACACGGCCAATGGATGCACTTTTTAACTGCATTTTAGACATTAAATCCTGACTGGCAGAAAACTTTCTCCAGCTCAACCAGGACAAAACTGAAGTTTTAGTCATCGGTCCTGAGGCTCAGAGAGAGAAACTTTTACCAAAACTACAATCACTGTCTTTTAATCGTTCTTTACAAGTGAAGAACCTGAGCATGATTTTTGACTCTGAGCTGACTTTTATCCCTCACATTAAAAATATCACTAAAATAGGTTTTTATCAACTAAAGAACATCGCCAGAGTCGCCCCATTCTCTCTCGGACCAACATGGAGACACTGATGCTTTTATCTCCAGTAGAATTGATTACTGTAATGTCCTTCTTTCTGGTCTTCCCAAAAAGAGTATATCAGGTTTACAACTACTACAAAATTCAGCAGCACGTGTCCTGATGAAGACCAGGAGGCGGGAGCACATTACACCGGTCGATTTTAAGGTTCTTTTAATGGTTTTTAAGTGTCTTAATGGTCTTGGGCCTTCTTATCTCTCTGAACTGCTTTTACCATATGAACCTTCACGGTCTCTGCGCTCCTCTGCAGCCGTCTCCTTGTCACCCCAAAAGTCAGGACACACACTCATGGTGAGGCGTCTTTCTGTTATTATGTTCCTCACCTCTGGAACAGGCTGCTGGAGAACCTCAGAGAACGTTCATGTTTTTAAGAGCAGGATCAACACTCACCTCTTTAGCTTAGCTTTTAACTGATTATTATTTATTACTGTTTGTTTATTTGCTCTGCATGTTTTATATGATTATATTTTTATCAGTGTTTTACTATTTAATCTTAGCACATTAATTTACTGTTTATTTTTATACTTTAATTTATCTTAATCCCCGTTCCAGGTGGAGCTTGGGTGGAGGTGGGGGTCTTGGCCTCCCCTCCACTGGGCGCTGCTGTATTCTACTTTTTTGAGGCTATTTTTATTATGCAGTACATATGTTTTAATTATATCTTTTTTAAGCTTTAGAAGTAATAGGCCTGTTTATATTATTCAGGGTAGTAAAACATGACTCTGTTACCAGTATTTTATAGGGTTGAAGGTTTTAAGTAAACAAACTCTTGAGTAAAGATATGAACTGAAAGCAGGGAGGATCAGCTATACCTCTAAGTCATGTTATCACCCAGTTCATGGTTCGGTCAAGAGACCTGGAGAAAATAAATGGCCTGTCAAGATGTAGAAGGAGGAGAGAGGAGTCACGTGATATGTTCTTTGTTCTTTTGGAAATAAAAATGATACAGCCTTGTAAGAGAACGAGTCAGATCTTGTCTGACTCCCATCTGCAGGTGCGTCTTATCTGTTGTTTGTGTGTGTTTTTTTTGTAACTCTCTGTCTCTCAGCTTTGGGTCTTATTTTGAAACAGTTCCCGTTGGGGTTTTTGGAGTTCGGCGCCCCCACCTCTCTGAGCAGGAAGTGAGTTGCAGAGCACATTATGATAGAAGCCGACAGCGCCCTGTGTCGGTGCCTCGGCTGCTGCTGTTAATCTACTGCTGCCGGGGCAGATGGCTCCTCTGATGGCGTTTCCTTGCATGGTTCATCTACACTCGGCCCAATGTCCTTTTAACTTTTTCTTTTAACTGTGTGTGTGCATGGGAGACGGGTTGGGGGGAGGGGGGTATAACTGTGACCATGCTTTTAAATCTGTGGGGGAGGGAAGGGAAGGTGGTTTTATGTGGGGTCATTTTAATCTGTAAAGCACTTTGTGATGCAACTTCTTGTATGAAAAGCGCTTTATAAATAAAGTTTGATTTGATTTCATTTGACATGAACAAAAGACAGGATATCAACTGGTTTGGATGCTTCAATTAATTGTAACTGAATGGATTTAAGAGTAGAAAGTAGCCACAGAAGGGATGAAGAAAAAACCCTGAATGGGGGAAAAATATGAAACAAAAATAATTATTTTATTATCGAATCGTAATTGAATCGCTTATATTCTCCATGTTTCCATCTCACTGGCTGTGCTACCAGTGTCCTTCGTGTCCAAAATGTGCGTAAGCATAAAGGTCCTTAGTGTGCTCAAAGTGGCGAACATTTTTCCATCACTTTCTTTTTCTCTATAAATCACAACGTTTGCGTAGAAAGTGACCTACGCGTTTTTCAGACCCCGTTTTGTGCGTAAACAAGCTTTACAAGGGAACTCACCCGCTCTCTGTGTATCTCCACACCGTCCATTCATCTGGTCCAAACTGCTCACAGCTGATGGAGACGCTCTCATACTCACGAAACTGAGACCTGTTGGGATCGACCATCAGGGAGGCTGGAGGAGGCCTTTCTGTTGGAGAAGATCAGAACCTTTTACAACGATAGTGAAGCCTTCAGACATCACATCATGAAGATAACGTAAAGATGAATGTGAAGGACAGCTGCCCTCTTCTCATGCCGAGCTCTGAGCTTCAAGATCAAACCAACTGGACCTCTCCAACAATTGTTGTTTTCTAAAGATTGTTTCAGGTCTAAAACCAGCCGTTACTCTCTGTGTGTTTGTACTGTTGTAGAGTGTGGGTGGAGCAACGCCTGATCACAGGTGGAGGTAGAACTGAGACAGAGAGTGTTGGTGTCTGGATCCGCTCTTTCTGCTCCATCTCTTGCTCCATGCAGCCATCACTGGAGAACAAAACACCAAGATGCTTAAAGCACAAAGCTTTAGCAGATCTGTTGGGTCAAAGGTGACGTCTGCAGCATTTGAACATGTCAGACACATTCATACTATATTACTGATTTATCTGTGCAAACATCAGGTTTGTTTGTTTGACTCCAGCTTCCTTCGTGTGTCTTCATTGAGATTTGGTCGTCTCGGTCCAACTCAGAGTCAGAACCCAGCAAATAACCTGCTTCGTTATGATCAACATCTGTTCATGTTCAGTCTGCTTCAAGACGCTCATATCTCCAGGTCAAACCCAGAGTTTATGTGATTCTGGTAGCTTCGTCCGTCATCATGCAGAGAGTCTAGAACCGTCCTGAATCAAGCGCTGTGTAGTTAGGGGAGCTACTGATGCGGATTTGTTTAATCAGAATCTGTCAGAGCAAAGCTGCGGACAGGCAGGGAGGGGTGAGCGGTTGGGCGACGCGTTTTAAATCCTCGACAGCAAACATCCAAACAGATTCTGAAAACCTTTGCTTCCAGAAGAGCAGCGAGAGTCAGAGATCAAACTTTTCTTTGACTATGCAGGAACTCACCGTGAGTGGCAGACGTCCGACAGCAGCTGAACCACACTGAGAAGACAGTCGGACCACAACAGATGTTACTTTATGCCTCTTACAGTTTCTTTTTCCCTCTGAGAAATGCATCTGCAGCTTCGTGTACTCACAGAAAAGGAGCAGCGTAGCGTTCATATCGGCACCTGGCTGAAGCTGTTCTGTCTGTCTCAAAGCAAATGACTCTTCAGAACATCCTGTTCAGCCAAACCACAGCGGGTCGGAGGAGGATGTGAGAGCGGCGAGTCGAGCATAGATGATAAATCTCCAACCAGTCGTCATGCAGCTGGTGCTTTTAACCGCTGCTTCACCAGATCTGTTCTGAGAAAACGTCCGAGTCAGCAGGGCTTACATCCTCACTGGGCACTCGGAAAACAAGAAAGAAAGAAAAGTCAGACCATCTCACCTTTTCAATTAAAAGAATCAGAGGTCATTAGAAAACCACAGATCTTCAGATAAAACCCACAGAAAGTTATTGAATCTTTCCCCAACTCTGTCAAGCTGAGCGCTGGCGTCCCTCAGGGTTGTGTGTTCAGGTCACTGCTGTTCACACTGATAAAACACGTCCACACAGGAGGGAAACCAGCACGTTTGCAGACGATACTCATTAATGGTGATTGTTGGGACCAATTTTCCACAAATTAACTGAACAGACTGTTGGACGGCTGGAAGTCATTTACCCCAGATGGACTGCGCAAACCGCATTTCCCAGCATTCCTAGCAGTGACCCACTACACACTCCTATTGGTCCGTGGCCACCCATGGTGACATCAACGATGACATCACGGCCAAAGCGCTATAAGAAGGTGGTGGCAGCTGTTTTCAAACTGTTCTCAGCAGAAACTTCTGCTAAAGAGAGGACGTCTCACCGGTGGAGATTCTCTTTTGTTCTGACTGCAGTTGGGACACACTGTCTTTTAATCCTTGTTTACAAGTGAAGAACCTGGGCGTGAGTTTTGACTCCATATAAACCTTGGCGGTCTCTGCGCTCCTCTGCAGCCGTCTCCTTGTCATCCCTAAAGTCAGGACACACACTCATGGTGAGGCGTCTTTCCATTATTATGTTCCTCACCTCTGGAACAGGCTGCTGGAGAACCTCAGAGAACGTTCATGGTTTTAAGAGCAGGATCAACACTCACCTTTTTAGCCAAGCTTTTAACTGATTATTATTGTCTGTTAATTTGTTATCTTAATCCGCGTTCCAGTGTTTCCTCTGTGGGAGCCCTCTGCCCCGGGAGCGGTGGTCGGCTGTAGCTGCTCTCCAGATGGAGTTTGGGTGGAGGTGGGGGTCTTGGCCTTGCCTCCACTGGGTGCCCTGTGTCGGTGCCTCGGCTGCTGCTGTTAATCTACTGCTGCCGGGGCAGATGGCTCCTCTGATGACGTTTCCTTGCATGGTTCATCTACACTCGGCCCAATGTCCTTTTTTACTTTTTCTTTTAACTGTGTGTGTGCATGGGAGATGGGGAGGGGGACGGAGGGGGGGGGGGGGGGGGGGAGGGGGTATAACTGTGACCATGCTTTTAAATCTGTGGGGGAGGGAAGGGAAGGTGGTTTTATGTGGGGTCATTTTAATCTGTAAAGCACTTTGTGATGCAACTTCTTGTATGAAAAGCGCTTTATAAATAAAGTTTGATTTGATTTCTTGCTCAACTAGCGACCCATTTTGCTCCCATCTTCGTGGACCGGACTTCCCTCAAAGCAAAGTAGGACTGAACCGGTTCATTTATGCTAATCTTGTGTCTGGGCAGATAAATAGGGAAAATAGAGTTTTTAACGAGTTAGATCTGGTTCATTGCTGGTTAAAGTGTTTTTAAGCGCTGAACCTGTTGGCTCATTTAGCGTCGCCGCACACCACCAAAAATCTGAATGCATTTATATACACATATACTTTTCCTAACATGTTTGACTCACCAGACGATCAATTTGTAAACATTGCCACCAGGCGATGCATTGGCACCAGGGGCCTGTACCATGAAGCCGGACTAGGTGGCTAGCCAGCTATGTTTCAGCTTAGTTTCCACCAACCCTGGGTTTTGGGTACCATGAAAGTGGCTCGGCTTTGATCGGTGTTCGTTGCCATGGTATCTTACGCTGCACGGCTAACCTGCTCCGGGGCAGGTTATGTTCTGGATTCGCGATCTCAGACTGAAGTTTGACCAATCAGCTGTGAGCAAAGAAACATATATATATGTGACGTAACTAATTCCCAGCGTCTGTTCTCTGTTGCAATGGCTTCACCTTTTCTCCCTAATCCTGTGGACATCTCCGCGCAAATTGTTAGACGAGCACTTCATAGAGAACGAGTTTTTAGGGACAGACAAAATCCATTTGACTTTCCTGATGCGTACTTGTATGAAAGATACAGATTTTCCGCGGAAGGAATGTCTTATCTCTGTGAGCTTCTTGAGCCGCACATAACAAATGTGACTCGTCGAAGCCACGCCCTGACTGTACAGCACATGCAATCCCATCCATAATCTGCCGCCCCTTGTTGCTCAGAGCCAACTCCTCTGCCACAGTGTAATCTTGAGGAGGTGGCCCTCCCCCAGTTTTCCTTATTTCACATTTTTTTCTGTTTGCTGCAAACAAGTGTTTGTGATTAAATGTTCAGAGAAAATAATAAAAGGTTATGGTAAATACTCACCACTTTGAATTATATTTTTATATTTTGTCTTGATCTGCTGCCAAGACCGTTTGGAGTTGGCGTTGCATCTAAAAATCAATGAATATCAATCTTTCTTAGGATGTAATAGCCTATACTTTCACATACATCTACACACATTATATATATATATATATATATATATATATATATATATATATATATATATATATATATATATATCAACACGAATACATTTTCATTTTAGCATTTAATATATTTTAATATGCTTAGCCTACATAAATGTACATTAATTGTTTAACCCACGCATTAACACAATCAGCAATCTTCCTCCACGATTGTTCTCTTGCTTTGGCAGCAGATGCAGTGTTACTGCGTGCTTGAAAAATATTTCTAAATTCTTCATATTTCTGGAGAATAATCTCTTGCTCCTCCGTTGAAAAGTAGATAGCTCTCGCTCTATCCATATCGAACGCGATTGGTTGTTCAGTGTCGTCGTCACTCTTTTATGTGCACGCGCCTGTAGATTAATCATAGTTTAAGGATCAAAGCCTGAGTTGACAGAGAAAGTTGATAAACTGCGTCATGGTACCAATTAAGCCTGATTGCATCGGTTTGGTTTTGTCGACTCAAAACCAATCCTGTAACCCCGAGTTTGTTGAGCCACCTTCATGGTACAGGCCCCAGCACTGGGCATGTTAACTCGATCAATCAATAATAAATTGTAATCAGGCTGAGCAGGTTGTGACACCTGCACCTATAGCAACCAGACTGTGTCCACTGACCAATCAAACCTTTTTCGGTTCATTTCATCCACTCACAAACCAAGTTGTTTGGTAGTTAATGATTCAAAAGTAAAAAATCAATCTGCATGTATATAAAACCGATCTTTCAACAGGAATTAAGGCAGAAGCTTGTCTGTATTACGCTGCATCTCACACCTGTGGTGCATTCAAGGAACGTTCGAAATGTATGGTGAGTTCAAAAATGTAGGACATTTAAAACTTATGACAAAAAGCCCCACTGAAAATAATATCATAAGCAATAAACTTCTGTTTAATGGCGGTTGGCAAGAAACATTTGATGCATGCTAAATATGCCCTACTTATTTTTTTTACAAAGCACTAAAAAACTAACAACTATATTCTCTGTATTAATTTCGTCTTCTTGAGATATCTCAGGGAAAAAAATTTTTTTCCAGAACTTTAAATTTAGTTTAAAAGGTCTTTGATCTCCAGTTGCAATTTGATATTTAATATATTTTGTACCAGTTTTCTCCACAGTTTACTTCAGGTAAAATAATAGAACATGTTCCACCGTCTCTTCTTGAAGACAGAGTCACATTTCCCCTGTTTACATAACATATTGTTTAACCCTGTAATCCTAATCTAAATATAATTATTTCCTCCTTTCTGTTTCATTCGTCATCACGTGATGACATCATCATTATGCAAATTAGCATATGACGTCATCTGGTGACATCTAGCGACTTTCTGGGGCAACTTCAGCTACTTTCTGTCAGACGGTTGGCAGCACTGGTGGTGAACAGGATTAGAACCAGCAGCAGAGCTCCAAAGCTCCCTGAGAGACTAGTTGATAGCATCTCATTGTTCATGTTGGATAAAGAGCCGGCAGACAAACTAGACTGATGAAATAATAAACCTGTTTGAGGCCAAACCACGCCGCCTTGCCTTGTGAAGCTGCAGTCCGAAGGTGGGAAGTTCAGATGCTTAAATAACATGTACATGTGATTGTGTGTGTGAGTAAGAAATAAACAGGTTTACTTATAAATATTACAGGAAACGCATTTGAAAATTGTTGATTTAAATTGCGTTAAAAACATCTTTTAAGGTTGAAAAGTTATTATAATGTATTTCAGAAGTTGAGAATGTGTTTGATTAGTAATGCTAGCCAGTGATTTTGAATATGTTAGTCTGAATGTATTAGTTTTGCCTGCAGGCCTGTAGGGGGAGCCCTTGGCAAAAATGTTCCATTTGTTGAGAATAAATGTGGCACACCCCGTGTTTGCTGGTGCACACCCAGTGTCTTTATTGTGGCTACGCCACTGCCGCACACATAAGTGTGTGAGCTGTATTTGCTGTGTTTCAAACAGTTTTTTATCCTGAGCGGATCTTTCTTCCTTTCTCTCTCTTCCTCCTTCTACTCTCTCCTTGCTCTCTGATCACCTGGTCGGCAGAGTCGGGCTCGGTCCGACCTTCGTTAGCTGGTCTGTTAGCTAAAAGATTAACTAAATTGTTCCTTTGTCAGTTAGTTAAAGCTGTGGTCTCCATTTTAGCCAAAGCTAGTTTTATGACCCTTTGTCCCACAGGCTATCTTTTACTTGAGCCCCCTGGAGTGAGGGCCACCTCCCTTTCTGAACACACCTCCCCTCCCATGCAAAGGGGGCGCTGTCTATTTGTCCCTGATCCCCTTCGTGTTAATTGTGTTTAATTTCACATATTATTGTTTTCTAAGCTCTGTAGTAGTTAGTTGCATGCTTTAGAATAGATGGGAACTATTGACAAAATGTTTTGGCTGTAAGGTTGATGTATTTTCTTAATAGATTCCCCTTAGCTTATAGAGAAGTGCTCTGTAATTAAATGGTGTATGTGCACAATTATTGTCCACAACGTGTGAATTTACACCTTCAAGAAGAGACTGGATGTCTGGTCTTCTAATACAGAAGTGGTGCCACGAGTATTAATAGATTAAACTTGAATCTCATCAATAATTATATTAATATTAAATTATTGATCATAATTATTGATGGTTATGTAAACCAGACAAAAATTTCGCTCACTAAAGCTAAAGGCTCAATGGGGACCAAACAAAGAACTACTGATGACTTTAAGCTCCAGAACTTTAAAACCAGTCGAGTTATTCGACAGCAACGTGTTCCCACCAGCCTGTCACCTGTCTCCATGACAACCAGCTTCTGTACGGGCCAATAGGACAGGGTCTCCACTACCTTCTGGCCAATAGGAGGGGGTCTCCACTACTTTCTGGCCAATAGAAGGAGGTGGTCTCCACTACTTTCTGGCCAATAGGAGGAGGTGGTCTCCACTACTTTCTGGCCAATAGAAGGAGGTGGTCTCCACTACTTTCTGGCCAATAGGAGGAGGGGGTCTCCACTACTTTCTGGCCAATAGGAGGAGGGGGTCTCCACTACTTTCTGGCCAATAGGAGGAGGTGGTCTCCACTACTTTCTGGCCAATAGGAGGAGGGGGACTCCACTACTTTCTGGCCAATAGGAGGAGGAGGTCTCCACTACTTTCTGGCCAATAGAAGGAGGTGATCTCCACTACTTTCTGGTCAATAGGAGGAGGGGGTCTCCACTACTTTCTGGTCAATAGGAGGAGGGGGTCTCCACTACTTTCTGGTCAATAGGAGGAGGGGGTCTCCACTACTTTCTGGCCAATAGGAGGAGGGGGTCTCCACTACTTTCTGGTCAATAGGAGGAGGGGGTCTCCACTACTTTCTGGCCAATAGGAGGAGGTGATCTCCACTACTTTCTGGCCAATAGGAGGAGGAGGTCTCCACTACTTTCTGGCCAATAGAAGGAGGTGGTCTCCACTACTTTCTGGCCAATAGGAGGAGGGGGTCTCCACTACTTTCTGGTCAATAAGAGGAGGAGGTCTCCACTACTTTCTGGCCATAGAAAGAGGTGGTCTCCACTACTTTCTGGTCAATAGGAGGAGGAGGTCTCCACTACTTTCTGGCCAATAGGAGGAGGGGGTCTCCACTACTTTCTGGCCAATAGGAGGAGGGGGTCTCCACTACTTTCTGGTCAATAGGAGGAGGAGGTCTCCACTACTTTCTGGCCATAGAAGGAGGTGATCTCCACTACTTTCTGGCCAATAGGAGGAGGAGGTCTCCACTACTTTCTGGCCAATAGAAGGAGGTGATCTCCACTACTTTCTGGTCAATAGGAGGAGGAGGTCTCCACTACTTTCTGGCCAATAGAAGGAGGAGGTCTCCACTACTTTCTGGTCAATAGGAGGAGGTGGTCTCCACTACTTTCTGGCCAATAGGAGGAGGGGGTCTCCACTACTTTCTGGGCAATAGGAGGAGGTCTCCACTACTTTCTGGCCAATAGGAGGAGGGGGTCTCCACTACTTTCTGGTCAATAGGAGGAGGTGGTCTCCACTACTTTCTGGCCAATAGGAGGAGGGGGTCTCCACTACTTTCTGGGCAATAGGAGGAGGTCTCCACTACTTTCTGGCCAATAGGAGGAGGGGGTCTCCACTACTTTCTGGCCAATAGGAGGAGGAGGTCTCCACTACTTTCTGGCCAATAGGAGGAGGTGGTCTCCACTACTTTCTGGCCAATAGGAGGAGGAGGTCTCCACTACTTTCTGGTCAATAGGAGGAGGTGGTCTCCACTACTTTCTGGCCAATAGGAGGAGGGGGTCTCCACTACTTTCTGGCCAATAGGAGGAGGGGGTCTCCACTACTTTCTGGCCAATAGGAGGAGGGGGTCTCCACTACTTTCTGGCCAATAGGAGGAGGAGGTCTCCACTTCTTTCTGGCCAATAGGAGGAGGAGGTCTCCACTACTTTCTGGCCAATAGGAGGAGGTGATCTCCACTACTTTCTGGCCAATAGGAGGAGGAGGTCTCCACTACTTTCTGGCCAATAGGAGGAGGGGGTCTCCACTACTTTCTGGCCAATAGGAGGAGGTCTCCACTACTTTCTGGCCAATAGGAGGAGGTGATCTCCACTACTTTCTGGCCAATAGGAGGAGGAGGTCTCCACTACTTTCTGGCCAATAGAAGGAGGTGGTCTCCACTACTTTCTGGCCAATAGGAGGTGGTCTCCACTACTTTCTGGTCAATAGGAGGAGGTGGTCTCCACTACTTTCTGGCCAATAGGAGGAGGGGGTCTCCACTACTTTCTGGCCAATAGGAGGAGGTCTCCACTACTTTCTGGCCAATAGGAGGAGGGGGTCTCCACTACTTTCACCAATAGGAGGAGGTGGTCTCCACTACTTTCTGGCCAATAGGAGGAGGAGGTCTCCACTACTTTCTGGCCAATAGGAGGAGGTGGTCTCCACTACTTTCTGGCCAATAGGAGGAGGTGATCTCCACTACTTTCTGGCCAATAGGAGGAGGTGGTCTCCACTACTTTCTGGCCAATAGGAGGAGGAGGTCTCCACTACTTTCTGGTCAATAGGAGGAGGTGGTCTCCACTACTTTCTGGCCAATAGGAGGAGGGGGTCTCCACTACTTTCACCAATAGGAGGAGGTGGTCTCCACTACTTTCTGGCCAATAGGAGGAGGAGGTCTCCACTACTTTCTGGTCAATAGGAGGAGGTGGTCTCCACTACTTTCTGGCCAATAGGAGGAGGGGGTCTCCACTACTTTCTGGCCAATAGGAGGAGGTGGTCTCCACTACTTTCTGGCCAATAGGAGGAGGGGGTCTCCACTACTTTCTGGCCAATAGGAGGAGGAGGTCTCCACTACTTTCTGGCCAATAGGAGGAGGTGGTCTCCACTACTTTCTGGCCAATAGGAGGAGGAGGTCTCCACTACTTTCTGGTCAATAGGAGGAGGTGATCTCCACTACTTTCTGGTCAATAGGAGGAGGGGGTCTCCACTACTTTCTGGTCAATAGGAGGAGGGGGTCTCCACTACTTTCTGGTCAATAGGAGGAGGGGGTCTCCACTACTTTCTGGCCAATAGGAGGAGGGGGTCTCCACTACTTTCACCAATAGGAGGAGGTGGTCTCCACTACTTTCTGGCCAATAGGAGGAGGTGGTCTCCACTACTTTCTGGCCAATAGGAGGAAGGGGTCTCCACTACTTTCTGGCCAATAGGAGGAGGGGGTCTCCACTACTTTCTGGCCAATAGGAGGAGGTGGTCTCCACTACTTTCTGGCCAATAGGAGGAGGTGATCTCCACTACTTTCTGGTCAATAGGAGGAGGGGGTCTCCACTACTTTCTGGTCAATAGGAGGAGGGGGTCTCCACTACTTTCTGGCCAATAGGAGGAGGGGGTCTCCACTACTTTCACCAATAGGAGGAGGTGGTCTCCACTACTTTCTGGCCAATAGGAGGAGGTGGTCTCCACTACTTTCTGGCCAATAGGAGGAGGGGGTCTCCACTACTTTCACCAATAGGAGGAGGTGGTCTCCACTACTTTCTGGCCAATAGGAGGAGGGGGTCTCCACTACTTTCACCAATAGGAGGAGGTGGTCTCCACTACTTTCACCAATAGGAGGAGGGGGTCTCCACTACTTTCACCAATAGGAGGAGGTGGCCTCCACTACTTTCACCAATAGGAGGAGGGGGTCTCCACTACTTTCACCAATAGGAGGAGGGGGTCTCCACTACTTTCTGGTCAATAGGAGGAGGTGGTCTCCACTACTTTCTGGTCAATAGGAGGAGGTGGTCTCCACTACTTTCTGGCCAATAGGAGGAGGGGGTCTCCACTACTTTCACCAATAGGAGGAGGTGGTCTCCACTTCTTTCTGGCCAATAGGAGGAGGGGGTCTCCACTACTTTCACCAATAGGAGGAGGTGGTCTCCACTACTTTCACCAATAGGAGGAGGGGGTCTCCACTACTTTCACCAATAGGAGGAGGTGGTCTCCACTACTTTCACCAATAGGAGGAGGTGGTCTCCACTACTTTCACCAATAGGAGGAGGTGGTCTCCACTACTTTCACCAATAGGAGGAGGGGGTCTCCACTACTTTCACCAATAGGAGGAGGGGGTCTCCACTACTTTCTGGTCAATAGGAGGAGGTGGTCTCCACTACTTTCACCAATAGGAGGAGGTGGTCTCCACTACTTTCACCAATAGGAGGAGGGGGTCTCCACTACTTTCTGGTCAATAGGAGGAGGGGGTCTCCACTACTTTCACCAATAGGAGGAGGGGGTCTCCACTACTTTCTGGCCAATAGGAGGAGGTGGTCTCCACTACTTTCACCAATAGGAGGAGGTGGTCTCCACTACTTTCACCAATAGGAGGAGGGGGTCTCCACTACTTTCACCAATAGGAGGAGGGGGTCTCCACTACTTTCTGGTCAATAGGAGGAGGTGGTCTCCACTACTTTCTGTTCAATAGGAGGAGGTGGTCTCCACTACTTTCTGGCCAATAGGAGGAGGGGGTCTCCACTACTTTCACCAATAGGAGGAGGTGGTCTCCACTACTTTCTGGCCAATAGGAGGAGGGGGTCTCCACTACTTTCACCAATAGGAGGAGGGGGTCTCCACTACTTTCACCAATAGGAGGAGGTGGTCTCCACTACTTTCACCAATAGGAGGAGGGGGTCTCCACTACTTTCTGGTCAATAGGAGGAGGTGGTCTCCACTACTTTCTGGTCAATAGGAGGAGGTGGTCTCCACTACTTTCTGGCCAATAGGAGGAGGGGGTCTCCACTACTTTCACCAATAGGAGGAGGTGGTCTCCACTACTTTCTGGCCAATAGGAGGAGGTGATCTCCACTACTTTCTGGCCAATAGGAAGAGGTGGTCTCCACTACTTTCTGGCCAATAGGAGGAGGTGATCTCCACTACTTTCTGGTCAATAGGAGGAGGGGGTCTCCACTACTTTCTGGCCAATAGGAGGAGGGGGTCTCCACTACTTTCACCAATAGGAGGAGGTGATCTCCACTACTTTCTGGCCAATAGGAGGAGGTGATCTCCACTACTTTCTGGCCAATAGGAGGAGGGGGTCTCCACTACTTTCTGGCCAATAGGAGGAGGTGGTCTCCACTACTTTCTGGCCAATAGAAGGAGGGGGTCTCCCCTACTTTCTGGCCAAAAGGAGGAGGGGGTCTCCACTACTTTCTGGCCAATAGGAGGAGGGGGTCTCCACTACTTTCATATCTGCTCCAGGTTTTAACTCATGAATTAACCGCAGCTCTTCAGCGTTACACACCAGAACTGCAGCTTTAGGCCTCCTCTACACGGAAACAAAACGGGTCTCGTTTCAAAAACAGAGTCTTTAAAAACGGCACCACAACAAATAAAACACCTGTCCACATGAATTCACACAAAGCGACTGAAGATGCTGCAGTACATACGCCATGCAGTACATACGCCAGGCCCACTGGTGGCGCTGTACGGCGCCATGTTTGTTTACTTTATCACAGAGTTGCGTGTTAAATATTTAGTGGGGGAATTAATTATTTGACCCCTCGCTGATTTTGTAAGTTTGTCCAATGACAAAGAAATGAAAAGTCTCAGAACAGTATCGTTTTAATGGTAGGTTCATTTTAACAGTGACAGACAGCACATCAAAAGGACAATTGAACAAATAATTTTAAATAAAAGATAGAAACTGATTTGCCTTTCATTGAGAGAAATAAGTATTTGAACCCTCTAACAAAAAGACTTAACACTTAGAGGCAAAACCCTTGTTTGTGACCACAGACGTCAAACGTCTCTTGTAATTGATGACCAAGTTTTCGCACATTTTAGGAGGAATTTTGGTCCACTCCTCTTTGCAGATCATCTCTAAATCACTAAGGTGTGGAGCTGAGCTTCAGCTCCCTCCATAGGTTTTCTATTGGATGAAGGTCCGGAGACTGACTAGGCCACTCCATGACCTTAATGTGTTTCTTTTTGAGCTCTCCTTTGTCACCTTTCCTGTATGTTTTAGGTCATTGTCGGGCTGGAACACCCATCCACGACCCAGTTTCAGTTTCCTGGCAGAAGGAAGGAGGTTGTCGCTCAGGATTTTACGATGCATGACTCTGTCCATTTTCCCGTTGATGCGGTGAAGTTGTCCTGTGGCCTTAGCAGAAAAACACCCCCAAAGCAAATTGTTTCCACTTCCATGCTTGATGGTGGGGACGGTGTTTTGGGGTCATAGGCAACATTTTTCTTCCTCCAAACACGGAGTTGAGTTAATGCCAAAGAGCTCAATTTTGGTCTCATCTGAAGACAGCATGTTCTCCCAGTCACTCTCTGAATCATTCAGGCGTTCATTGGTAAACTTTAGACGGGCCTGCACATGTGCCTTCTTGAGCAGGGGGACCTTGCGAGCTCTGCAGGATTTTAATCCATTGCGGTGTAATGTGTTTCCAATGGTTTTCTTGGTGGTCCCATCTACTCTGAGGTCATTACCTAACACCTCCCATGTAGTTCTAGGATGATTTCTAACCTTTCTCAGAATCATTGACACCCCACGAGGTGAGATCTTGCGTGGAGCCCCAGACCGACGTCGATTGATGGTCATTTTGTGCTCCTCCCATTTTCGAACAATTGTGCCAACAGTTGTCACCTTCTCTCCCAGCTTCTTGCTAATGGTTTTGTCGCCCATTCCAGCCTTGTGCAGGTCTACAATTTTGTCTCTGATATCCTTGGACAGCTCTTTGGTCTTTCCCATGTTGGAGAGTTTGGAGTCTGCTTGATTGATTGATTCCGTGGACAGGTGTCTTTTATTCAGGTGACTAGTTAATACAGGTGTTTTTTATTCAGGTGACTAGTTAAGACAGGTGTCTTTTATTCAGGTGACTAGTTAAGACAGGTGTCTTTAATGAGGGTAACTAATTGAGTAGGAGTGTCTAACCACTCTGTGGGAGCCAGAACTCTTGATGGTTGGTAGGGGTTCAAATACTTATTCCACTCAATGAAATGCAAATCAGTTTCTATCAGTTTCCTTTTGATGTGCTGTCTGTCATTGTTAAAATGAACCTACCATTAAAACGATACTGTTCTGAGACTTTTCATTTCTTTGTCATTGGACAAACTTACAAAATCAGCGAGGGGTCAACTAATTATTTCCCCGACTGTAGGAACGGGGCGGCGAAGTCATCCACTCAGAATAAACGGCGGAGAGCTCAGAATCACGGAGACAACTGAGACGGCGTTGGGAGATTTCTCGACTCCGGATTCTAACAGGATCGTTTACGTTGTCCTGAAACGGCGCCTCCTTGTGGATGAGACACCTGTTGGATGAAGTATCTTTGCTGCTACACCTGGTTTCGTTGTAGACAGGGCTTTAGTGACTATGTATAAAGGTGTTGGTTTTCCAGGACCGCCAGGATGTCCAGATGGAAACGGAGAAGACAGTCAAAAACAAAACGACAGCAGTCTCTGACTGACAGCTGAACCTGCTGTGAGTTTAACTCCTCTTCTTGTCCAGCAGTACCGACGCCCAGCATGAAGATCAGAAGGAGTTAATCGATCCAACGGCATCAGAATAACTTCTAGGAGACCTTCTGACCAAACCTCTACTGAAATCAGATTTACACTAAAGCTGTCGGCTTCATTCTTCTTCGATCCTCATTATTGTGGCTCAGAGCTGCTCCGTCCTCTGAAGTTGGTGTGATTTCACCTGCCTGTCACGATGTTTGGTGTTTGTGTATCTTTGAGTTAAAGTTTATGGTGTTTCTGTTACGTCTCCCTCCTCTCTAATGTTCATTAGTGTTTCAAGTTTCTCAATCTTATTTCCTAGTTACCACTTTGTATTTTGTGTCGGTCTTTTCTTATGTCTTCTTAGGTTTATCTGTCTAGTCATTTCTTATGTTTTGTTCTTTTTCTTCCTCTGTGTTTCTTGCCATTCTGCATTCCTTCCCAGCTACTGATTGTTTCCACCTTCTCCCTGCCACTTCCACACCTCCTCAGTAGATTTAAACCCTTCTCTGTCAGTCACTACTCGCTGGTTCCTGCTTTTCTTGTTGCTGCTTTTTCCTGGTCTTTGACTTTCCCTGGTTCCCCTGAGGTTTTTTGTTCCTTGTTTAATTAAATTCTAGATTCTTTAATTTGCTGCATTTGGGTCCTCATTCACACCAAACATGACACTACCGCCCTGCTCTCATCGAACATGTGGTGCCTAGAATCTTTGTGAAGAAGGCGAGTTTCACACATCGACTGAAGCTGAACAGCCTGAACTCTATTAATAAAAGTGTTTTGATTCTGGTAGCTTATCTCACTGTTTACCAAAGAGCTGAGGTAAAAAGGAGAATTTCTTTAAAACTTTGTTTCCTTTAGTAGTTTCTTCTGTTCAGGTGATGCTTCTAGCAAACAGCTGCAGCCTCAACTTAAAGCCTCCATGTCTGCTGGAGGGACAACAGGTCCGCCTGGTAAAACACCTCCGCTCCCCTCATAGCCATGAAGGTCGGGTCCAGAAACCAGAGATCTGGGTTCTGGATTGAGTGCAGGAGTCACAGATCTTAGCTGGCGGGTTTCTGAGAGACTCTGCGGTTTCTCTGAACGTCTTCGGTGCGGTGGCTGGTGTGAGGAACAAAGGCAGAGTTAAAAGCTGCTGCACAGAAACAGGAAGCTGAGTGTGTGAGATTAAAGCTTGAGGTCTGGAGGAAAGGTCGGTGAAGCTCTTTGTTTACAGGGGAAGTGGGACATCTGATCCGGTTTAACACAACAGTCCTTTAACATGCAGACCCTCGTGGTGCTGTAGGTCTCTCTAGGAGCTTCCAACCCTACCGACATCTGAGGAACTTGTGGAAATAAATTACTTTTAGTACCACTTGTACTTTTTACTTTAGCATTATTGTTATGAAGTATTAAGAATATCATTATGAGTAACATTTCTGGGTACTCTGCCCCACAGCAAGTTACTTTGTTGAGGGAAGAAAACATTTTTTACCCCCAAAAAACTACCAGACAGACACACAGTTTATGTTGAAGTGAGACCTCTTGTTTCTACACAAGCTTCGTCATATTAAGGTCATTTTCTATCTGCTGAGGCTGTTGTTGCCATTTGGAGGTCGAGTGGGGGTTTCTTACCTTCGTCTAACACACACACATATATACATACATGCATATATACACATATATATATATATATATATATATATATATATATATATATATATATATATATATATATATATATTCTGTTTTATTGAGGCATCGAAGGCTTTTGATCGGGTCAATCATTTTAAGTTTTTAACAAAGCCAAATAGCATAATTAGGATCCTGGCATACTGGTATGCCAATCAGAGCGTGCAGGTCAAGTGGGGGAATGTAGTATCTACACCATTTGGCGTGGGTAATGGGGTTCGCCCGGGGGGGGTTACTCTCACCTGCCCCGTTCTGGATGCAGTGGGGTAAATATCTTCTCTGAGTCCAGCTGTGTTACGGGTTAAAACAACACATAATATGCGCATTATTTTAGATGCCGATGGCTTGCCATACTGGTGGACCTGGGCGGCCGGGTGGAGCTGGTGGGCGGTGCAGACTGGTTGCCTGCTGTGAGCTCTGAGACAGGAGGGCGCCCCGCTGCTCGGTCAGAAGAGGAACAACGTTACATCGTTCACCCCAAAGTTTCCAATAACCCCATAAAAAGTTGCTAGATTTGCCGCTAGTTAATATATATTTTGCTTTAGAAAGAATCGCTAGAGGGGTATAAAAACTCGCCAAATATAGCAAAGTTGGCAACTCACCGTTCCTCCTCACCTCGCCCTCCCCACTACGATGGAATGATGAGTTTAAAGCCAACCAATGTCCACTTTAGGGTGTAATTAACCCCGGACAACTCAAGCACAAGAAGCCCAGTGCATAAAACTGGTTTTATTTAAAGGGAACTCGCATGCAGAAACAGTCAAATTAAAGATAAAAAATTAAGATTAACGCGATAAAAAAACATAATGCGCTAAATATGCCTGTAATTAATTGATCGCAATTAACGCGATAATTTGACACCCCTAATATTTTTGTATATAACAAAAAATTATGGAGTATCTTAAAATAATATGATGGGAAGAAATTCTAAAACTACTCCATCATTTCTAGAATCAGGGGTTCTGTTATTACAAAGCCACTGGACATAGCCAGTCACTTAAACAACTATTCTTTTTATAAAATTTATCAACTAAGAAGTGATATGAGGCAAACTGATAACTCAAAAGCAGAATATTTAATAAGGAACAATATTATGGCAGGAAAGAAGTGCATTTTGGAATTTGTTAATGTTACTGTTGACCAAGTAGAAAAATTACTATTACAATGTAAAGAAAAACCGTCTGGTGTAGATAATTCTGATCCAAAATTATTGAAGCTTGTTGCAAACTTAGTTGCTCACATTCTAAATGTAAGTCTAAAGAAGGGGGTCTATCCGCAGGCTTGGAAAACAGCAAAAATCGTGCCTTTACCAAAAAGTGCTACTGTTTCATTCTGTGGCCCTAACAGTAGCCCAATCAGGCTGTTACCTGCTCTGAGCAAAATTATGGAGAGAACTGTATTTGAACAAATTCAAAAATATTTTTCTGACAAGTTAAATACAGATTTCCAACATGCGTACAGAGCAGGGAACTCCACTGCTATGGCTCAGATAACAAAGGATTGGTTGATGGCATTAGACAACAAAAGGTTAGCAGGAGCCGTATTGTTAGATTTCAGCTCAGCTAGATCATAAGTTTCTGCTGATTAAATGCAATGTCATGGATTCAGTCCAGCAGCATCACTGTGGCTTAAGAATTATTTAGAAAACAGGAAACAAACTGTCTTTTTTAATGGAAGCTTCTCAGATGTAAAAACAATTAGCTGTGGTGTACCTCAAGGAAGCTGCCTAGGACCACTCCTGTTTTCTATATACACACATGACTTGCCACAAGTGTTACAAGAGTCAAAAATAGCAATGTATGCTGATGACTCAACCATTTATTCCTCACAAAGTACGGTTGAAGAACTACAAATTGTCTTAAGGAATTGAAATCAGTATTTGAGTGGGTCACTAATAACAAGCTAGTTCTAAATATTGGCAAAACAAAAAGTATTGTTTCTGGAACAAAAGTGATGCTGCGGGATGAACTCAAATTGAGTCTTGTTGTAAAAGATGTAACTGTTGAGCCGTTGCGACAGACCAGACTTCTTGGTGTTGATAATGAACTATCTTGGGCTTAGCATGTTAGTATGGTGGCCAGTAGAATGAGGAAGTGCCTGTCAATGATCAAAACATGTCAAATGTTGTCTTCCAGTATGACTGCAGATGTTATAAAAGCGCTTGTATTGTCGCACTTAGACTACTGCTCGAAAATTTGGTCATGTGCTGCTGCAACAAACCTAAAAGCTCTACAAACGGTCCAAAACAGAGCAGCTCGTGGTGCATATCGATGCTCACTCAGAACTAATGGATGCATAATACATTTTCCTGGCTCAGGGTGAAAGAGAGACATACAGCTTCTTTAATGAATTTAACCAGAAATATAATTACAACTAACCTTCCAAATGTACTGTACAAAGAGTTACATTTTAGTTCAGATGATCATCATTATGAAACCAGACATGCCACGGAGGGCAGATTTAAACCAACAATGGAAAATGTACTGTAATGTATAGAGCCATGTCTGGCTGGAACATTTTGCCAAGTGACATTATTTATGCAAACAGTAAGTACCGATTTAAAGCCCTTTTGAAAAGGCATTTTTTCATGTACTAGTTTGATTAGGCCAGCTGTAACTCGACCATTATGCTACTTATGCTGTTTCTAGATTACTCTCATGTATTCAGTATATACTAGGTATACGAAGTCCTTTGTACATGTGTGTGTTTAACTGTTTTAATTGTATCACTTGATATCAAAACAATCAGAAAACCTCCAGGAAACTGAAGCAGTTTAGCAAATTTTCCACCATTTTGTTTCTGGCGTGTTGGCTGTAATACAACTTTATTTATATGGGTTCAGAGGTCACAAAGCAGCAGATGAAGATTCACACTTTGCTCTCGATGATCACGTGGTTCTTGTCTCCGGCAGGTCCGTTCGGGCCGGTGGGCGGAGCTTCTGTCTCTGTCTCATCTGCTGGGGTTTACAGAGAATCAGGTAAACATCTTGTAGACGAAGGTAAATCAGAGCGGTGAGGAGAACCAAGGTGAGCTGCTGACCTTTGACACGTCGGGCCAGGAGGCGTGGCCCCGCCAGTCCGATCCCCAGCGCCCCGACGGGAGCCGTGGTCAGAATGGCTAACACCGCTAGCGTTAGCACGTCCAGACCGAACCTGATCAAGGCCTCGTCCCCCTCCTCCCTGGCCATGTCCAGCGCCTTGGAGCCGATGGCAGCCTGGTGGACGGACAGAGAGACATGATGGTCAGACGGTCCACTGCTGAGTCCTCCTACTGGGGACGTCTGGTACTGCACCATGAGACACGGTGAGGGAGGACCTGCTGTCGCTGTGAGGCGGTTTATAAAAAAGGGGGAGCCAGCGTCTGTTCTGCCTGAGAAAACTGTTGTCTTTTAATGTAGATAAAACACCGTTGAGCTTTTATTCAACCGGTTTTATCTTTTAAAAACAAGAACTATCTGAACCAATGGAGAGAGCAGCGGCTGAATCTTTTAAAACGAGCACCGAGGCTCTCTGGATCCGTTTTAAAAGATTCCTCACACCGTCTTCGCTGAGAGCTCCAGCTTCTTCCATCGGGACGACGACGACAGAACGCCACAATGCAGAACGATTCGTTCTGTCCTCCCTGCTATAAGCCTCATGTTTGAGCTTTTATGGTTTTTATGTTTATGTCTTATGAGCAAATGTCCGTGTGTTTTAAAAGTTTATGACTCATCTACTGCAAAGCAAATTTACCTTCGGGCACAAATAAAGTTTGAATTGAATTGTCTCTGGAGGATTCCCAGGGTTAAAGGTGTTTCGGGTTGGCTGGGTGATCCAGAGGTCAAGAGGTCAGGGTTCAGGCAAGGCAATTTTATTTATATAGCACGCTTTCAACAACAAGGTAATACAAGGTGCTTTACAGGATTAGGGGTAAACATAAAGACAGCAATAAAGCATAAAAACATAAAACAAGATACAAAAAACCATCACTCAAAATCAGCTAAACAGAAACGTTTTTAGTTGTGATTTAAAAGAACTCCGTGTTTCAGCAGCTTTGCAGTTTTCTGGAAGTTTGTTCCAGATTAGAGGAGCATAGAAACTGAAAGCTGCTTCTCCATGTTTGGTTCTGATTCTAGGGATGTTGAGTCGACTGGAATTAGAGGACCTGATTGGTCTGGGGGGGGTTGCTATAGTAACAGTAGATCTTCAACATACTTTGGTGCTAAGCCATGTAATGATTTATAAACTAGTAAAAGTATTTAGAAGTCTATTCTCTGAGCTACAGGGAGCCAGTGTAAGGACTTTAGAACTGGGGTGATGTGCTCTACTTTCCTGGTTCTAGTGAGGAACACGAGCAGCAGCATTCTGGATCAGCTGCAGCTGTCTGATTGACTTTTTAGGCAGACCTGTGAAGACGCTGTTGCAGTAATCAATCCGACTAAAGATAAACGCCTGGATGAGTTTTTCTAGGTCCTGTTGTGACATCAGTCGTTTAATCCTAGAAATGTTCTTCAGGTGATAGAAGGCTGACCTTGTTATTGACCTTTATGTGACCCTGGAGGTTCAGATGTTCTCTCTTTATTCTTCAAGTGTTAATAAAAGAACACGAAAAGTTGCTCTCCAACACATCTACTATTATCTGTTGTTGATATTTTACTATGATCAGATGCTACCCCGGTTCCCATGTCGGGGTCACACCTAATCCCCCCCATCGGCTGGTTTATTGCTCCGTAACAACATGATTATTAACTAGATCCCACAGTGATGTTTATTAGCTCATGTCTCGTTGGTCATATGAGGATATTACAGCTGGAACATAATAACCTGGGGTGTACGAGGCTTGAAGATGAATTTAAAAGCATCTGGACCAGCGGTCCCAGAACCTCAGCTTCAGAAAGGTCAGGCATTCATACAATCATCCACGAGGTCAGTATGAAGCCTCCAGCAGTCAGGTTATTATATTAAATATTACCAGACCTGTACAGTAGCTTTGGGCAGCCAGGCCACGGCGATGAAGACTTTCTCCTTCAGGGTGAAACCTCCAAAATGGACGAGCAGGAAGGTGACGAGGAGACGGACCACCAGACCAATGAGGATGCAGGCCACGCCCAGACCTGAGCAGGAAACGGAAAGTTAGGAGACGCAGAGTATTTTAGAGACATCCATGATCCTGACCGATGGTGGGGGGGGGGGGTTCTTACCGACAGTGCTGGGGCTGAGGGATGTAATGGAGATCTCAGCTCCAATCAGACCAAACAGGAGAGGCTGGAAAACGTCCCACGACCGGCCGACCATCGCTGCCACAGGAGCCTGGAGAGAAAGACACATCCATCCGTCAGCTTTGGTTCTACCTGGAGAACATCTCACTGGTCTGGGACTGAGTGGGTCTCAGGGGTGGAGGACTATTTCAACTCAGAAATTCAGACTTCCAAGTGGGATAAATCAACTGGAACGTCCCCCTGAAGTCAGACTTCCCACTGGGAAAGTCTGAGACTTTTTCTTGCTCCTAATTCCAATATGTTTCAATATAGCCGCTCACTGCATTAACAACTGTAAGTTGTGGTGGAAACATGTTTATTCTACTAGACACAAGTAAGAGTGCGTCTAACATCAGTGTTACATGTACAGCCTGCAGCTTTAAACTTCTACGCAAAATAAAAGTGGTGTTTGCATATGGAAAGCACAGCTTTAAATAATGTTTAAAGCTCTGCTACCAATTATTGATACCTGGGCGTCTCCATATTGGAATCCCGATTTATCCACTCCGGGTTCCGACTTGCGAGGTAAAGTGAACGGACCTTCAGAGTCCTGGACTCGTCTGGACTCGCGTACTCGAGGAACGTCATCGACGGCGGCCCAAGTTCTGTTCCGGATGTGTTCTTGCTCCGCCCATTGTGTCGAGGATGCATCAAAGCTTCCTTAAGCCAGCGAGGTATCCCACAATGCACTGCGCCACCAGCAGCAGTAAGCCGAGATGGTGAGTGCTGAAATGCACTATTCAACCGTCACAAAAAGCAGTTTCCAGATGCTTTTAGGCGAGAAAGTAGACATGAAACTTGAGTTCATTTAGAATCTGCCTATTTTAAAAAGTTCTCCGGTGTTTTCGGAAAAGCAAAGCGCCGCTAATAAGCTGCGGCAGCTGCAGGTTCGGCGGTTGGAGTGTTTTCCCCGCTAACCCTGGCCTGATCCTGCTACCTGTTCTCTGTTAGGAGCAGCTATAAGTGAGACATAAAGGGTTTTATTATATGTGGTGGATAACTGCAAGTAGCAGCATTTAAAATATATTATTTATATATGATTAATTTTGTTAATATAGATATTTGATCAACTGTGTCGCCATAGTTTATATTAAAAAACCCCCCTAATTACTTGTATTTGCTTCCCAGCCACGTTTGGCTGTAAATTCATAGTAAGAAAACTATGAATTTACACAATACCCCTTAATGATCAAACAGAGCAGTGTACACGTTTACCTAAGATTGTCTAAACTCTTCTGTTTATCTTCGTTCATTTAATTAGCAGTGCCTTTAATGATCAATAGTGAAAACTTTAGCCCATTAATTTAGAGGTTTTCCATTTTGTTTTGACAATTCTTCCTAATTTTGTATATTTGATATCTGTCAAAAACATTTTTTCTTGTTTTACTATCTGTTATAAATGTGAAAATAATCCCATTCCCGAGTAAAACTGGATTTATTGAAACTCTGGAAAGATGGTAGCTGAGCACCGACATAATCAAGTACGTTCGGTTCCTACTGGAGAACTACAGACTACTGATCTCGCCAAGAACCCACTTACGACTGGACCGGACTTACACAAGAACCCACTTACGACTGGACCGCACTTACACAAGAACCCACTTACGACTGGACCGGACTTACACAAGAACCTACTTACGACTGGACCGGACTTACACAAGAACCCATTTACGACTGGACCGGACTTACACAAGAACCCACTTACGACTGGACCGGACTTACACAAGAACCCACTTACGACTGGACCGGACTTACACAAGAACCTACTTACGACTGGACCGGACTTACACAAGAACCCACTTACGACTGGACCGGACTTACACAAGAACCCACTTACGACTGGACCGGACTTACACAAGAACCCACTTACGACTGGACCGGACTTACACAAGAACCCACTTACGACTGGACCGGACTTACACAAGAACCCACTTACGACTGGACCGGACTTACACAAGAACCCACTTACGACTGGACCGGACTTACACAAGAACCCACTTACGACTGGACCGGACTTACACAAGAACCTACTTACGACTGGACCGGACTTACACAAGAACCCACTTACGACTGGACCGGACTTACACAAGAACCCACTTACGACTGGACCGGACTTACACAAGAACCCACTTACGACTGGACCGGACTTCCACAAGAACCCACTTACGACTGGACCGGACTTACACAAGAACCCACTTACGACTGGACCGGACTTACACAAGAACCCACTTACGACTGGACCGGACTTACACAAGAACCTACTTACGACTGGACCGGACTTACACAAGAACCCACTTACGACTGGACCGGACTTACACAAGAACCCACTTACGACTGGACCGGACTTACACAAGAACCTACTTACGACTGGACCGGACTTACACAAGAACCTACTTACGACTGGACCGGACTTACACAAGAACCCACTTACGACTGGACCGGACTTACACAAGAACCTACTTACGACTGGACCGGACTTACACAAGAACCCACTTACGACTGGACCGGACTTACACAAGAACCTACTTACGACTGGACCGGACTTACACAAGAACCCACTTACGACTGGACCGGACTTACACAAGAACCCACTTACGACTGGACCGGACTTACACAAGAACCTACTTACGACTGGACCGGACTTACACAAGAACCCACTTACGACTGGACCGGACTTACACAAGAACCCACTTACGACTGGACCGGACTTACACAAGAACCCACTTACGACTGGACCGGACTTACACAAGAACCCACTTACGACTGGACCGGACTTACACAAGAACCCACTTACGACTGGACCGGACTTACACAAGAACCCACTTACGACTGGACCGGACTTACACAAGAACCTACTTACGACTGGACCGGACTTACACAAGAACCCACTTACGACTGGACCGGACTTACACAAGAACCCACTTACGACTGGACCGGACTTACACAAGAACCCACTTACGACTGGACCGGACTTACACAAGAACCCACTTACGACTGGACCGGACTTACACAAGAACCCACTTACGACTGGACCGGACTTACACAAGAACCCACTTACGACTGGACCGGACTTACACAAGAACCCACTTACGACTGGACCGGACTTACACAAGAACCCACTTACGACTGGACCGGACTTACACAAGAACCCACTTACGACTGGACCGGACTTACACAAGAACCTACTTACGACTGGACCGGACTTACACAAGAACCCACTTACGACTGGACCGGACTTACACAAGAACCCACTTACGACTGGACCGGACTTACACAAGAACCCACTTACGACTGGACCGGACTTACACAAGAACCCACTTACGACTGGACCGGACTTACACAAGAACCCACTTACGACTGGACCGGACTTACACAAGAACCTACTTACGACTGGACCGGACTTACACAAGAACCCACTTACGACTGGACCGGACTTACACAAGAACCTACTTACGACTGGACCGGACTTACACAAGAACCCACTTACGACTGGACCGGACTTACACAAGAACCTACTTACGACTGGACCGGACTTACACAAGAACCCACTTACGACTGGACCGGACTTACAAAAGAACCCACTTACGACTGGACCGGACTTACACAAGAACCCACTTACGACTGGACCGGACTTACACAAGAACCCACTTACGACTGGACCGGACTTACACAAGAACCCACTTACGACTGGACCGGACTTACACAAGAACCCACTTACGACTGGACCGGACTTACACAAGAACCTACTTACGACTGGACCGGACTTACACAAGAACCCACTTACGACTGGACCGGACTTACACAAGAACCCACTTACGACTGGACCGGACTTACACAAGAACCCACTTACGACTGGACCGGACTTACACAAGAACCTACTTACGACTGGACCGGACTTACACAAGAACCCACTTACGACTGGACCGGACTTACACAAGAACCTACTTACGACTGGACCGGACTTACACAAGAACCCACTTACGACTGGACCGGACTTACACAAGAACCTACTTACGACTGGACCGGACTTACACAAGAACCCACTTATGACTGGACCGGACTTACACAAGAACCTACTTACGACTGGACCGGACTTACACAAGAACCTACTTACGACTGGACCGGACTTACACAAGAACCCACTTACGACTGGACCGGACTTACACAAGAACCTACTTACGACTGGACCGGACTTACACAAGAACCCACTTACGACTGGACCGGACTTACACAAGAACCTACTTACGACTGGACCGGACTTACACAAGATCCCACTTATGACTGGACCGGACTTACACAAGAACCTACTTACGACTGGACCGGACTTACACAAGAACCTACTTAAGACTGGACCGGACTTACACAAGAACCCACTTACGACTGGACCGGACTTACACAAGAACCTACTTACGACTGGACTGGACTTACACAAGAACCCACTTATGACTGGACTGGACTTACACAAGAACCCACTTATGACTGTACTGGACTTACACAAGAACCTACTTACGACTGGACCGGACTTACACAAGAACCCACTTACGACTGGACCGGACTTACACAAGAACCCACTTACGACTGGACCGGACTTACATAAGAACCCACTTACGACTGGACCGGACTTACACAAGAACCCACTTACGACTGGACCGGACTTACACAAGAACCCACTTACGACTGGACCGGACTTACACAAGAACCCACTTACGACTGGACCGGACTTACACAAGAACCTACTTACGACTGGACCGGACTTACACAAGAACCTACTTGCGACTGGACCGGACTTACACAAGAACCCACTTGCGACTGGACTGGATTTACACAAGAACCCACTTATGACTGGACCGGACTTACACAAGAACCTACTTACGACTGGACCGGACTTACACAAGAACCCACTTGCGACTGGACTGGATTTACACAAGAACCCACTTATGACTGGACCGGACTTACACAAGAACCTACTTACGACTGGACCGGACTTACACAAGAACCCACTTACGACTGGACTGGACAAGTACACAAGAACCCACTTACGACTGGACTGGACAAGTACACAAGAACCCACTTACGACTGGACCGGACTTACACAAGAACCCACTTACGACTGGACCGGACTTACACAAGAACCCACTTACGACTGAACTGGACTTACACAAGTACCCACTTACGACTGGACCGGACTTACACAAGAACCCACTTACGACTGGACCGGAATTACACAAGAACCCACTTACGGCTGGACCGGACTTACACAAGAACCCACTTACGGCTGGACCGGACTTACACAAGAACCTACTTACGATTGGACCGGACTTACACAAGAACCCACTTACGACTGGACCGGACTTACACAAGAACCCACTTACGACTGGACCGGACTTACACAAGAACCCACTTACGACTGGACCGGACTTACACAAGAACCTACTTACGACTGGACCGGACTTACACAAGAACCTACTTACGACTGGACCGGACTTACACAAGAACCCACTTACGACTGGACCGGACGTACACAAGAACCTACTTACGACTGGACCGGACTTACACAAGAACCCATTTACGACTGGACCGGACTTACACAAGAACCCACTTACGACTGGACCGGACTTACACAAGAACCCACTTACGACTGGACCGGACTTACACAAGAACCTACTTACGACTGGACCGGACTTACACAAGAACCCACTTACGACTGGACCGGACTTACACAAGAACCCACTTACGACTGGACCGGACTTACACAAGAACCCACTTACGACTGGACCGGACTTACACAAGAACCCACTTACGACTGGACCGGACTTACACAAGAACCCACTTACGACTGGACCGGACTTACACAAGAACCCACTTACGACTGGACCGGACTTACACAAGAACCTACTTACGACTGGACCGGACTTACACAAGAACCCACTTACGACTGGACCGGACTTACACAAGAACCCACTTACGACTGGACCGGACTTACACAAGAACCCACTTACGACTGGACCGGACTTACACAAGAACCTACTTACGACTGGACCGGACTTACACAAGAACCCACTTACGACTGGACCGGACTTACACAAGAACCTACTTACGACTGGACCGGACTTACACAAGAACCCACTTACGACTGGACCGGACTTACACAAGAACCTACTTACGACTGGACCGGACTTACACAAGAACCCACTTACGACTGGACCGGACTTACACAAGAACCCACTTACGACTGGACCGGACTTACACAAGAACCTACTTACGACTGGACCGGACTTACACAAGAACCCACTTACGACTGGACTGGACTTACACAAGAACCTACTTACGACTGGACTGGACTTACACAAGAACCCACTTATGACTGGACTGGACTTACACAAGAACCCACTTATGACTGGACTGGACTTACACAAGAACCTACTTACGACTGGACCGGACTTACACAAGAACCCACTTACGACTGGACCGGACTTACACAAGAACCCACTTACGACTGGACCGGACTTACACAAGAACCCACTTACGACTGGACCGGACTTACACAAGAACCCACTTACGACTGGACCGGACTTACACAAGAACCCACTTACGACTGGACCGGACTTACACAAGAACCTACTTACGACTGGACCGGACTTACACAAGAACCCACTTGCGACTGGACTGGATTTACACAAGAACCCACTTATGACTGGACAGGACTTACACAAGAACCTACTTACGACTGGACCGGACTTACACAAGAACCCACTTGCGACTGGACTGGATTTACACAAGAACCCACTTATGACTGGACCGGACTTACACAAGAACCTACTTACGACTGGACCGGACTTACACAAGAACCCACTTACGACTGGACTGGACAAGTACACAAGAACCCACTTACGACTGGACTGGACTTACACAAGAACCCACTTACGACTGGACCGGACTTACACAAGAACCCACTTACGACTGGACCGGACTTACACAAGAACCCACTTACGACTGAACTGGACTTACACAAGTACCCACTTACGACTGGACCGGACTTACACAAGAACCCACTTACGACTGGACCGGACTTACACAAGAACCTACTTACGACTGGACCGGACTTACACAAGAACCCACTTACGACTGGACCGGACTTACACAAGAACCTACTTACGACTGGACCGGACTTACACAAGAACCCACTTACGACTGGACCGGACTTACACAAGAACCTACTTACGACTGGACCGGACTTACACAAGAACCTACTTACGACTGGACCGGACTTACACAAGAACCCACTTACGACTGGACCGGACTTACACAAGAACCTACTTACGACTGGACCGGACTTACACAAGAACCCATTTACGACTGGACCGGACTTACACAAGAACCCACTTACGACTGGACCGGACTTACACAAGAACCCACTTACGACTGGACCGGACTTACACAAGAACCTACTTACGACTGGACCGGACTTACACAAGAACCCACTTACGACTGGACCGGACTTACACAAGAACCCACTTACGACTGGACCGGACTTACACAAGAACCCACTTACGACTGGACCGGACTTACACAAGAACCCACTTACGACTGGACCGGACTTACACAAGAACCTACTTACGACTGGACCGGACTTACACAAGAACCTACTTACGACTGGACCGGACTTACACAAGAACCCACTTACGACTGGACCGGACTTACACAAGAACCCACTTACGACTGGACCGGACTTACACAAGAACCCACTTACGACTGGACCGGACTTACACAAGAACCCACTTACGACTGGACCGGACTTACACAAGAACCTACTTACGACTGGACCGGACTTACACAAGAACCCACTTACGACTGGACCGGACTTACACAAGAACCTACTTACGACTGGACCGGACTTACACAAGAACCCACTTACGACTGGACCGGACTTACACAAGAACCTACTTACGACTGGACCGGACTTACACAAGAACCTACTTACGACTGGACCGGACTTACACAAGAACCTACTTACGACTGGACCGGACTTACACAAGAACCCACTTATGACTGGACTGGACTTACACAAGAACCCACTTATGACTGGACTGGACTTACACAAGAACCCACTTATGACTGGACTGGACTTACACAAGAACCCACTTACGACTGGACCGGACTTACACAAGAACCCACTTACGACTGGACCGGACTTACACAAGAACCCACTTACGACTGGACCGGACTTACACAAGAACCCACTTACGACTGGACCGGACTTACACAAGAACCCACTTACGACTGGACCGGACTTACACAAGAACCCACTTACGACTGGACCGGACTTACACAAGAACCCACTTACGACTGGACCGGACTTACACAAGAACCCACTTACGACTGGACCGGACTTACACAAGAACCCACTTACGACTGGACCGGACTTACACAAGAACCCACTTACGACTGGACCGGACTTACACAAGAACCCACTTACGACTGGACCGGACTTACACAAGAACCCACTTACGACTGGACCGGACTTACACAAGAACCTACTTACGACTGGACCGGACTTACACAAGAACCCACTTACGACTGGACTGGACTTACACAAGAACCAACTTATGACTGGACCGGACTTACACAAGAACCTACTTACGACTGGACCGGACTTACACAAGAACCCACTTGCGACTGGACCGGACTTACACAAGAACCCACTTATGACTGGACCGGACTTACACAAGAACCTACTTACGACTGGACCGGACTTACACAAGAACCCACTTACGACTGGACTGGACTACACAAGAACCCACTTACGACTGGACTGGACTTACACAAGAACCCACTTACGACTGGACCGGACTTACACAAGAACCCACTTACGACTGGACCGGACTTACACAAGAACCCACTTACGACTGACGGACTTACACAAGAACCCACTTACGACTGGACCGGACTTACACAAGAACCCACTTACGACTGGACCGGACTTACACAAGAACCCACTTACGACTGGACCGGACTTACACAAGAACCCACTTACGACTGGACCGGACTTACACAAGAACCCACTTACGACTGGACCGGACTTACACAAGAACCCACTTACGACTGGACCGGACTTACACAAGAACCCACTTACGACTGGACCGGACTTACACAAGAACCCACTTACGACTGGACCGGACTTACACAAGAACCCACTTACGACTGGACCGGACTTACACAAGAACCCACTTACGACTGGACCGGACTTACACAAGAACCTACTTACGACTGGACCGGACTTACACAAGAACCCACTTACGACTGGACCGGACTTACACAAGAACCCACTTACGACTGGACCGGACTTACACAAGAACCTACTTACGACTGGACCGGACTTACACAAGAACCCACTTACGACTGGACCGGACTTACACAAGAACCTACTTACGACTGGACCGGACTTACACAAGAACCCACTTACGACTGGACCGGACTTACACAAGAACCCACTTACGACTGGACCGGACTTACACAAGAACCCACTTACGACTGGACCGGACTTACACAAGAACCCACTTACGACTGGACCGGACTTACACAAGAACCCACTTACGACTGGACCGGACTTACACAAGAACCCACTTACGACTGGACCGGACTTACACAAGAACCCACTTACGACTGGACCGGACTTACACAAGAACCCACTTACGACTGGACCGGACTTACACAAGAACCCACTTACGACTGGACCGGACTTACACAAGAACCCACTTACGACTGGACCGGACTTACACAAGAACCCACTTACGACTGGACCGGACTTACACAAGAACCCACTTACGACTGGACCGGACTTACACAAGAACCCACTTACGACTGGACCGGACTTACACAAGAACCCACTTACGACTGGACCGGACTTACACAAGAACCCACTTACGACTGGACCGGACTTACACAAGAACCCACTTACGACTGGACCGGACTTACACAAGAACCTACTTACGACTGGACCGGACTTACACAAGAACCCACTTACGACTGGACCGGACTTACACAAGAACCTACTTACGACTGGACCGGACTTACACAAGAACCCACTTACGACTGGACCGGACTTACACAAGAACCTACTTACGACTGGACCGGACTTACACAAGAACCCACTTACGACTGGACCGGACTTACACAAGAACCTACTTACGACTGGACCGGACTTACACAAGAACCTACTTACGACTGGACCGGACTTACACAAGAACCCACTTACGACTGGACCGGACTTACACAAGAACCTACTTACGACTGGACCGGACTTACACAAGAACCTACTTACGACTGGACCGGACTTACACAAGAACCCACTTACGACTGGACCGGACTTACACAAGAACCCACTTACGACTGGACCGGACTTACACAAGAACCCACTTACGACTGGACCGGACTTACACAAGAACCCACTTACGACTGGACCGGACTTACACAAGAACCTACTTACGACTGGACCGGACTTACACAAGAACCCACTTACGACTGGACCGGACTTACACAAGAACCCACTTACGACTGGACCGGACTTACACAAGAACCCACTTACGACTGGACCGGACTTACACAAGAACCCACTTACGACTGGACCGGACTTACACAAGAACCCACTTACGACTGGACCGGACTTACACAAGAACCCACTTACGACTGGACCGGACTTACACAAGAACCTACTTACGACTGGACCGGACTTACACAAGAACCCACTTACGACTGGACCGGACTTACACAAGAACCCACTTACGACTGGACCGGACTTACACAAGAACCCACTTACGACTGGACCGGACTTACACAAGAACCTACTTACGACTGGACCGGACTTACACAAGAACCCACTTACGACTGGACCGGACTTACACAAGAACCTACTTACGACTGGACCGGACTTACACAAGAACCCACTTACGACTGGACCGGACTTACACAAGAACCCACTTACGACTGGACTGGATTTACACAAGAACCCACTTACGACTGGACCGGACTTACACAAGAACCCACTTACGACTGGACCGGACTTACACAAGAACCCACTTACGACTGGACCGGACTTACACAAGAACCCACTTACGACTGGACCGGACTTACACAAGAACCCACTTACGACTGGACCGGACTTACACAAGAACCCACTTACGACTGGACCGGACTTACACAAGAACCCACTTACGACTGGACCGGACTTACACAAGAACCCACTTACGACTGGACCGGACTTACACAAGAACCCACTTACGACTGGACTGGACTTACACAAGAACCCACTTACGACTGGACCGGACTTACACAAGAACCCACTTACGACTGGACCGGACTTACACAAGAACCCACTTACGACTGGACCGGACTTACACAAGAACCCACTTACGACTGGACCGGACTTACACAAGAACCCACTTACGACTGGACCGGACTTACACAAGAACCCACTTACGACTGGACCGGACTTACACAAGAACCTACTTACGACTGGACCGGACTTACACAAGAACCCACTTACGACTGGACCGGACTTACACAAGAACCCACTTACGACTGGACCGGACTTACACAAGAACCCACTTACGACTGGACCGGACTTACACAAGAACCCACTTACGACTGGACCGGACTTACACAAGAACCCACTTACGACTGGACCGGACTTACACAAGAACCCACTTACGACTGGACCGGACTTACACAAGAACCCCCACTTACGACTGGACCGGACTTACACAAGAACCCACTTACGACTGGACCGGACTTACACAAGAACCCACTTACGACTGGACCGGACTTACACAAGAACCCACTTACGACTGGACCGGACTTACACAAGACCCACTTACGACTGGACGGACTTACACAAGAACCCACTTACGACTGGACCGGACTTACACAAGAACCATTTACGACTGGACCGGACTTACACAAGAACCCACTTACGACTGGACCAGACTTACACAAGAACCTACTTACGACTGGACCGGACTTACACAAGAACCCACTTACGACTGGACCAGACTTACACAAGAACCTACTTACGACTGGACCGGACTTACACAAGAACCTACTTACGACTGGACCGGACTTACACAAGAACCTACTTACGACTGGACCGGACTTACACAAGAACCCACTTACGACTGGACCGGACTTACACAAGAACCCACTTACGACTGGACCGGACTTACACAAGAACCTACTTACGACTGGACCGGACTTACACAAGAACCTACTTACGACTTACGACTGGACCGGACTTACACAAGAACCCACTTATGACTGGACCGGACTTACACAAGAACCTACTTACGACTGGACCGGACTTACACAAAAACCCACTTACGACTGGACTGGACTTACACAAGAACCCACTTACGACTGGACTGGACTTACACAAGAACCTACTTACGACTGGACTGGACTTACACAAGAACCCACTTATGACTGGACTGGACTTACACAAGAACCCACTTATGACTGGACTGGACTTACACAAGAACCCACTTACGACTGGACCGGACTTACACAAGAACCTACTTACGACTGGACCGGACTTACACAAGAACCCACTTACGACTGGACCGGACTTACACAAGAACCCACTTATGACTGGACCGGACTTACACAAGAACCCACTTATGACTGGACCGGACTTACACAAGAACCTACTTACGACTGGACCGGACTTACACAAGAACCTACTTACGACTGGACCGGACTTACACAAGAACCCACTTACGACTGGACTGGACTTACACAAGAACCCACTTATGACTGGACCGGACTTACACAAGAACCCACTTACGACTGGACCGGACTTACACAAGAACCTACTTACGACTGGACCGGACTTACACAAGAACCCACTTACGACTGAACCGGACTTACACAAGAACCCACTAACGACTGGACCGGACTTACACAAGAACCCACTTACGACTGGACTGGACTTACACAAGAACCCACTTATGACTGGACTGGACTTACACAAGAACCTACTTACGACTGGACCGGACTTTCACAAGAACCCACTTACGACTGGACCGGACTTTCACAAGAACCCACTTACGACTGGACTGGATTTACACAAGAACCCACTTACGACTGGACTGGACTTACACAAGAACCCACTTACGACTGGACTGGACTTACACAAGAACCCACTAACGACTGGACCGGACTTACACAAGAACCCACTTGCGACTGGACCGGACTTACACAAGAACCCACTTACGACTGGACTGGACTTACACAAGAACCCACTTGCGACTGGACCGGACTTACACAAGAACCCACTTATGACTGGACCGGACTTACACAAGAACCCACTTACGACTGGACTGGACTTACACAAGTACCCACTTACGACTGGACCGGACTTACACAAGAACCCACTAACGACTGGACCGGACTTACACAAGAACCCACTTACGACTGGACTGGACAAGTACACAAGAACCCACTTACGATTGGACTGGACTTACACAAGAACCCACTTACGACTGGACCGGACTTACACAAGAACCCACTTACGACTGGACCGGACTTACACAAGAACCCACTTACGACTGGACCGGACTTACACAAGAACCCACTTACGACTGAACTGGACTTACACAAGAACCCACTTGCGACTGGACCGGACTGCAATTTAATTTGTACCTTCCCATGGTCTCACCATAGTCTCAGAGAAGAGAACTCACTCTTCCTCTGCTTAAAACATGTCCAAAAAACATAAAAGCTTCCATAAAACATCTGTCAGCAGCCATAGTCTAGTTAAGATGCCAGTATGCACTTCTAGGGGAAATATACGTACAGGACACACGACATTCAACCAACGCATGATCAGTAAAACCAGCAGGTAGGATTCTACACATTTTAAAAACATTAAAATGATGTGAAAAACAATAAAAACGATCTAAAGAAATCCGACCCTCTTTATGGTGAGACCATGTCTGCAGTCTGCATGCATCCTTCTCCATACATCCACCAAACCATGATTGCAGACCAGCCGCCCCAGGGCATGCTTGGAGGGTAAATGAGGCTCTGCATGGTTACGATCTAAAAGCTCATTTTCAGTGCAGTTAAAATCACCTCCCAGAAACAAATAATCAGTAGCATTAACCTGCTTCAATTTATCATTTATTGTGTGAAAAAAACAAGCTCTTTCTGATCCAGTGTTAGGAGCATAAAGATAATAAAAAAACACAGTAAAAAGCTCAAAGATAGCAGTTACCAATAAAGCCCTCCCCTGCACGACTGTCTCCACTCTCACTGATTCTGGAGCAAAAGATTTTGAAAATAAAATTCCCACTCCTGCACTCATAGTTGTTCCGTGATCTAAAAACACCCTCCCTGACCACTCTCTGTTCCAATCTACCTTGTTCCTCAAATCACTGTGAGTTTCCTGCACAAACAGCACATCCAGATGTTTGAGCTTTGCCGTTTCAAAGAGAACCACTCTTTTTTATGTTCTATTGCACCATTTATGTTTAAACTGCCCACTTTAAAATGATTCATGATAGTTATAATATTTAAAAGAAGATAAGTACTCAAGAAAATAAGATAGGAAAATCTACTTATAGTTGTTTTCATCATTGTTAAAGCTGTTTCTTTATCTTAGCTAACAGTTTCTGTAACCGTTGCAAACAACATGTAATCATATTCCTCCACTTTTACATGAAAGCGCAGGTTAAGTTCCTCTGACTTGTTGGGGAGGATCATAAAAACCTGATGCCTGTGGGAAACAACGTGACTTAACAACGGTGATTACATCCAGACAAGACTTTCTTAAACGGTGACACAACCTTTCCACGTCTGGAAAGTTCCCGTTTCAAAAATTCATCAGTGATGAACGGAGGAACATTGGACAAGGTGATGCGAGTAGCCGGGTGTGCCAGCGGCACAACTGACACGTACGCCCCCCCAACAGTGATACCTTCCTCCACCAGCCTGTTAGCCTGCTCCACTTTTTCAACAAACAGGACCACAGCTCCGTTCATTCAGGCAGCAGACTTCACGGAGCTGTGTCCAACCACTTCCCCCACCGCAAGGGCGACCTCCTCCACGCTACACGAAAAGCCGGTGCTGACTCTGACACCGTGCTTCTGTGTAAGCGTGGCAAGGCCACCAGCACTGGCCATGGCGTCAAAAAACGCCAACAGGCCAGAAACGACCCCCCCCCCATGCACAAACACAAAACAAGGGACAACACACTGAAGAAGAAGAACAAGAACAAGAACAAGAACAAGAAGAACAAGAACAAGAACAAGAACAATAATAATAATAATAATAATAATAATAATAATAATAATAATAATAATAATAATAATAATAATAATAATAATAATAATAATAATAATAATAATAATAATAATGACCTTGTCAGTCTTCCAGCCCAGGGCGGCCAGGAAGGAGAGCACCAGCGTACAGAGACCACCAGCTCCAGCAAACCCAACAACATGGCTGAAGAAGACGGAGAAGATGGAGAGTCCCAACAGCATGAGGGTCCTCCTCAGCACCAGGTCCTCCTGCAGAGGCACATTCATCAGAGACACCAGTCCATCTATGATACATTCATGACTGATTATCTGTGATGTGGCCCCACCTGGTCGTTGCTCGGGAAGAGGCACAAGAACAGGCCCAGGATCAGTCCAGCTATGACCCCTCCAACCACCTCCAGCAGACCTTTGAGGATGTTCATCCAGGTAGAACCTGGAGACCAAACAGCACAGGTGTGAAGAACGGCAGCAGAAGTGAGCAGAGCATTGAAGGAGACGCGTCTGACCCGTGGAGAAGGCGATTCCCAGGCAGGTGGAGAACCCTGTTATGGCCAAAATGTCATCGAAGCTCCCAGCAGCCATCAGGAGCGTAGGGATTCCCTGGAAGCGACAGAAACATCTCAGAACGTCATTGGTTCATTGAGGACTGAAACTGCCCTACTTCAGGTTCCTCTCGGCTCAGCTGGATCGGCCCCGGCTTTCTGCTGGTGGTCCAGCGACCTTCAGGTAGCTTCAGGGAGCCAGGACCAGCCCGTAGCTTGGTCACATGGCTGTGATGCTTGGACTGGTCCGGGTGTCAACAGAAGGTCTTTCATGAGGCTTCTGAGGGAATCTCCCTGGGTTTGGTCGGAGAGACAGATCGTTTGAGAGATGACCAAAACATACTTGGTCCTGAAGGTTTCTGGTAGTGATGGTCGATATCTGATATAGTCTGAATCCTTTTTCCCGATACCGGCGATAGTAATTTACCTAAACGTTTAAGGTTGGCTCAGACATACAGACGTCACAGGATATATTCAGAGTTTTGCCAAATAAACAAAAATATCTCAAAAACTATACATCTGATTTGTCCTTTTTTTTGACATTTTGAGTGAGAGGAGAAGTAGCTGAAGAGTTTGATGTTAAAACCCTTTAACGTTTCTGCAGTTTTCACCCTAAATATAGTTAAAAAGCAAACCCGAATCTTGAACCATTTTGAGTAGAAACAAGGTTGGGCTCTCGTTGGGAAGAAAACACTGAAGTTTGGCCCAGAACAGTGAGAATATGTCTAAGTGCCATTGTTACCAAGTAATATAGCTTTTTTTAAAAAGAGTGATGACCTGAAACACAGTTTGGATTTAAAGCCTGAACTATCACTTTTATCCACAACTAATTTTACAGCAATGAATAAAACACAAATAGTATTTTGTGCATATTTTTCTGACTATAGGTCAAGTGGTGCCAGAAACAGCGCCCTCTCCTGGGTGAATGCCGAACACATCAGTGTTCCCCTCTGATTTAAAAAATGAAATCATCAGAATGATTACGGTCTCTTCTCTAACAAAGATCCACAGCTTCCTCTATGTTGTATTTTGTTTTAGACGTGTTTTGCCTCGTTGCTGAAAGAATCTGTTATTCGTGCGTAATACGTAATAAGTCTGGTTACAAATCCAGTGATAAAGCCCGCCCACATGTGGGATATCTGCATTTAAAGCATCCTATTGGCTATTCAATGGATCGGTCACCGTTATTCTGTGCCTGGATTGGTTCGAACTACACATGAAGAATGAGGAAGGTCCTAATTACCAGCCAATGGGTGAAGATTTGCCACAGCAGACGGGGTAACCCTTCACCTATTGGATCGAGTAAGGTGTCGATGAAAAGCTAACCTTTCCTGTCTTGCACCATGAAAATGTGTAGACTAATCTGAGCATGCTAACGGAAGCTAGCATAAAAACACTGTGGAAAAGCTTGCAAAAAAGGACGTTTTGTGCGGCGGATTGTGTTGGGTTGTGGATGTCAGACTTGTTGTGGACTAACTATTTTATTGGAGGTCAGTAATTGGACCCTTGTGGATGTAAAAAGACAGTTTTTGTTCCAGATGGCTCGGTTCTGTCAATGATATGAGGCTTCGAACAGTGAGTCTGACATTTTTCTTTCAGAGTGGTTAGGAAAAAGCTTTTACTGTGTCTTATCCTTGAAACCATCAGAATCGTAGCTTTCCAATGATGTAGAATATGTATATGGACATAGAAGGGGAATGAAGAAAGAAGGCAGATTAGACCAGGAAGTACGTAATGTCCCGGCCGCTGGTCGCAGGAATGCTGTGTGCACCGCATGAAAAGTTAAAACTGATCCTGATACGATCATTTCTGATGTTACATTTTATCAGTGGATAATATTGGACGTCCCGAGTGTCTGGATATTATTATTAATAACTGTGGGATCTAGCAGGTCATACCTGTATTTTGATTATTTATGTTCTTCTAGAAGGATTATGATGTTGAAAAGGAAGTGACTTCTATAAGCAAGTTCTAGGATGAGGTTTAGGAACCAAAGAGGTACCGATGGATGACCCTGTAGGAGATGTTGGGTCATGAAGCTGGAGGCTCAGTTAGAGGGTTCTGGTACCGCTCGGTTCAGTTTTTCAGAGTTTTACCTTCTCCACTCCATATCCTTCCCTCTGCAGCAGCAGCATGGAAGGAACAACCACGGCTGGAGACACGGCGGCCAGGACGAAGCTACACAAACACAAACGGTGAGTTCAGACCTGCAGGCGTCCCACTCAGCTTCAGATCTACGGGTCACTTCCTGTCTCACCCCAGGATGAAGCCCCAGATCCAGGGCAGGCCGAGCAGAAGGTGAGACGCCACGGCGATGACGCAGGCCTCCAACATGCAGGGGCCGACCGCCACCCGGACACACACCGCTTTGAGACGGCGCAGCGCCTGCAGAGACACACACAGTCAGAGCTGAGGAGGTGGAGGCGGATCAGGGGAGGTCCTCCGCTGTTTGTACCGAGGGGTCCAGGCCCAGGCCGGCTCTGGTCAGGATGACGGACAGGGCGACGTTCCTCAGAGCTGCCGACCAATGAGTGTCGATGAAGACGGCGGTGGTGACGTAGGGGACGTTACGCAGCAGGAGGCCGGCCAGCAGCATCCCTGCAGACACACACAGGAACACTGGGGTTGGTGCCTCCGGCGCAGACCGGGTCCAGATCAGGGTCAGAACCGTGGAGACCGGTGGGTTTTACCGAGCAGAGGAGGGAAGGGGGGCAGGGTGGGCAGCCGGATCATTCCCAGCAGCTTCCCTCCCAGAACAGAGCAGATGAAGAGGATGATGATCCCGAACAGATTCCCTCCAGGTAAACATTCCCGTCCGGTGACGGACCAGACGGTTCCGAAAAGCAGGGCCAACAGACATGCTGCGGGCAGAGGTCAGAGGTCAAACATGATCCAGGAGGTTTACAGACAGCGTCACCGTGATGCTGGTTTAACACAACAAACATGCATGTTTATAGGAACATGTTCAAACACAACAAACATACATGTTTCTATGAACATATTCAAACACATCAAACATGCATGTTTCTAAAAAACATGTTCAAACACAACAAACATGCATGTTACTATGAACATGTTCAAACACAACAAACATGCATGTTTCTATGAACATGTTCAAACAAAACATGCATGTTTCTATGAACATGTTCAAACACAACAAACATGCATGTTTCTACGAACATGCTCAAACACATCAAACATGCATGTTTCTACGAACATGCTCAAACACAACAAACATGCATGTTTCTCTGAACATGTTCAAACACAACAAACATGCATGTTTCTACGAACATGCTCAAACACAACAAACATGCATGTTTCTACAAAAATGTTCAAACACAACAAACATGCATGTTTCTACAAAAATGTTCAAACACAACAAACATGCATGTTTCTAGGAACATGTTCAAACACAACAAACATGCATGTTTCTACGAACATGCTCAAACACAACAAACATGCATGTTTCTCTGAACATGTTCAAACACAACAAACATGCATGTTTCTAGGAACATGTTCAAACACAACAAACATGCATGTTTCTACAAACATGCTCAAACACAACAAACATGCATGTTTCTCTGAACATGTTCAAACACAACAAACATGCATGTTTCTACAAAAATGTTCAAACACAACAAACATGCATGTTACTATGAACATGTCCAAACACAACAAACATGCATGTTTCTATGAACATGTTCAAACACAACATGCATGTTTCTATGAACATGTTCAAACACAACAAACATGCATGTTTCTACGAACATGCTCAAACACATCAAACATGCATGTTTCTACGAACATGCTCAAACACAACAAACATGCATGTTTCTAGGAACATGTTCAAACACAACAAACATGCATGTTTCTACGAACATGCTCAAACACATCAAACATGCATGTTTCTACGAACATGCTCAAACACAACAAACATGCATGTTACTATGAACATGTTCAAACACAACAAACATGCATGTTTCTAGGAACATGTTCAAACACAACATGCATGTTTCTAGGAACATGTTCAAACACAACATGCATGTTTCTATGAACATGTTCAAACACAACAAACATGCATGTTTCTACGAACATGCTCAAACACATCAAACATGCATGTTTCTACGAACATGCTCAAACACAACAAACATGCATGTTTCTAGGAACATGTTCAAACACAACAAACATGCATGTTTCTACGAACATGCTCAAACACATCAAACATGCATGTTTCTACGAACATGCTCAAACACAACAAACATGCATGTTTCTAGGAACATGTTCAAACACAACAAACATGCATGTTTCTACAAACATGCTCAAACACATCAAACATGCATGTTTCTACGAACATGCTCAAACACAACAAACATGCATGTTACTATGAACATGTTCAAACACAACAAACATGCATGTTTCTAGGAACATGTTCAAACACAACAAACATGCATGTTTCTAGGAACATGTTCAAACACAACAAACATGCATGTTTCTATGAACATGTTCAAACACAACAAACATGCATGTTTCTACGAACATGCTCAAACACATCAAACATGCATGTTTCTACGAACATGCTCAAACACAACAAACATGCATGTTTCTAGGAACATGTTCAAACACAACAAACATGCATGTTTCTAGGAACATGTTCAAACACAACAAACATGCATGTTTCTATGAACCTGTTCAAACACAACAAACATGCATGTTTCTAGGAACATGTTCAAACACAACAAACATGCATGTTTCTAGGAACATGTTCAAACACAACAAACATGCATGTTTCTATGAACATGTTCAAACACAACAAACATGCATGTTTCTAGGAACATGTTCAAACACAACAAACATGCATGTTTCTATGAACATGTTCAAACACAACAAACATGCATGTTTCTAGGAACATGTTCAAACACAACAAACATGCATGTTTCTAGGAACATGTTCAAACACAACAAACATGCATGTTTCTATGAACATGTTCAAACACAACATACATGCATGTTTATAGGAACATGTTCAAACACAACAAACATGCATGTTTCTATGAACATGTTCAAACACAACAAACATGCATGTTTCTAGGAACATGTTCAAACACACCAAACATGCATGTTTCTACAAACATGTTCAAACAAAAAAAAAATTTATGTTTCTACAAACATGTTCAAACACAACAAACATGCATGTTTATAGGAACATGTTCAAACACAACAAACATGCATGTTTATAGGAACATGTTCAAACACAACAAACATGCATGTTTATAGGAACATGTTCAAACACAATAAACATGCATGTTTATAGGAACATGTTCAAACACAACAAACATGCATGTTTCTAGGAACATGTTCAAACACAACAAACATGCATGTTTCATGGAACATGTTCAAACACATCAAACATGCATGTTTCTATGAACATGCTCAAACACAACAAACATGCATGTTTCTCTGAACATGTTCAAACACAACAAACATGCATGTTTCTACAAAAATGTTCAAACACAAAAAACATGCATGTTTCTACAAACATGCTCAAACACAACAAACATGCATGTTTCTACAAAAATGTTCAAACACAACAAACATGCATGTTTCTACAAAAATGTTCAAACACAACAAGCATGCATGTTTCTACAAACATGCTTAAACACACCAAACATGCATGTTTCTAGGAACATGTTCAAACACAACAAACATGCATGTTTCTACAAAAATGTTCAAACACAACAAACATGCATGTTTCTACAAAAATGTTCAAACACAACAAACATGCATGTTTCTACAAACATGCTCAAACACAACAAACATGCATGTTTCTACGAACATGTTCACGTGTAAAACAGGTTTAAAATAGGTTTTCAGTGTGTTTCCTTGCAGTAAGAGAAACCGGATTTTTGCCTTAGTCTGACTGAACTAGAAGCAAACCGGCCTACAGTTAATCGAGCTCAGACACCCAGATAATGTGGTTAGAAAGGCACATTTCTCTGCATGTAAACAGCCGAGTTATTATCAGTCTGGCCACGTCCTCTTCAGGAAGTGACGAGACGCATGAGCGCGAATAACCAAACCGTAGAGCTGTGGACTCCAGTCACATGACTTGGACTCGAGTCATTAATTATGTAATTTGAGACCTGACTTGGACTGTTACACCAGTGACTCGGACCTATTTACTTGAAAAGATTTGGTATTTTATTCTGGTTTAAAATATGTATTATTTCAACATTGTGCACTTTTATGTCGGTTCACTAATCCTGTGGCGCTGATCCCGTCTTAAAGAGCAACTCACCCCCCTACCAGAGTCTAACTCCGCCCACATTTCCTGTTTCAAAAATGTGCCAAAAGGAGGCGTGGCCTGAAGGACTGAGGGACGGCGGGGCGTACTCAGGGAAGAGAGATTTTCTCTGTCTCCTCCCCATCATAATGCTGAAACAGGTCAAATTCTATCAGAGAATGGATTATATGTTTAGAGACATCTGCAGTATATTAAGTATATTAATATTATTATAATATTAATATTAATTAGTATATTAAGAAAAAACTGATAGTTTACTGCAGTCATCACATTAAGTCTTGTTTTTTTATTTTGCACAGTTACATAATCTATACGTTAAAGTGTTTCCCTCAGTGTTACTCCAGGTGGGATGTTACAGATTTTTGGGTCAAATCTGCATTTTTTTTGCGACACCTTTTTTATGTACCGTAATATTTGGACAAAAAGCCGCTACTTTTTTCGCACTCTTTGGACCCTGTGTCCTAAACCGTTTCTCTGGAAAGGGGAAAAGGCCCAAGGCTCTCACAGGTTCAGCGTTGTGGTGAGTTATTTTTCATGCACTTTGTATTTGTTTTTGTGGTAAATCTTGAATTATTAGCAGTATGTTACATGTTACCATGGCGACCAGAGAGTGTTAGAGGGCTGAGTGTTACTCGTCATGTTGTCTGCTCGATGTTAGGAGGACGCTGTTAATAAAGCTGCGAATACACATTGGATTTATGTCTGTTGTTATAAATTTTAAAAATAACCAATTTTTATACCGTCTGTTTATCATTTATCCGCCACACCTTAAAGGCCGGTCTGTGTTTATATTGTCTGATATTAAACCGGTCTGTGGCGAAAAAAAGGTTGGGGACCAGTGCTTTAACCAACGATGCGGCTAATCTGTAGACTTTTTACTGGCTAACGGCCTCCAGGGGGCACTACAACAGGGAGTGCAAAAGCGAGACAGACGTGGGGAAGATGAAGCGCTGAAGAAGACACGACCGATAGTTTTCATGCACACAACCTCATTGTGGAAACAACACGAAGAAATGCAGCTTTTAAGTTAAAGCTAATAGAGCTGCTGTAGGTTAGCTTAGCATCAATGAATCTATTGAGACGTTTGAGGAGGGAAGAACTGAGTCTGTGTAAAAAGACGACAAAAGCTTTCAGAGGACATAAAGACACTGAAGACGACGACTTCAGTGTCTTTAGTTAAGAAGAGGAAGAGGAAGATGGTGACCAATTACTTTTCTGATAGGCTAAAGTGTGATTTGTTTTCTAACCAGACATGTTACTGTTATGTTGGTGCCTTAATGTCGATTTTACAGCAGAGATTTAAAAAAGCACTTTTATCTTGATGCATTGGAATCTCACATTGTCCCACATTTGTTGGGTGGGGATCTGGTCACCTTAGCCTGGTGTAGTGGAGACACAGGCGCATCATGAAGGTCCGGTAAAATGAGGTTCTGATTGTGGAAACGGGCCTAATGGGTCTAACTGGGGTTCATGGTGTGTTTGTTACCTTTTGTAAGGGTGAGATTGATGAGACCTTTGGGTCGTGGACATTGATCCTTCAGATCGACACATGTTGCACAGCAGGACGAAGACGAATCTGACGTCTTCCTCTGAAGACAAACGGGGACAGAGACACCATAAAGTCCAGTCTGGACATCGTCTTCCTTCTCATTTTCAACTTGAGTAAAACTAAGATCAATCTGAGACGGTTTAGGAGTAAAAACATTCACTTATGGATACATAACTCATAATATGGTAACACTTTATAGTAATGTTTTGTTATTAAACCTTTATAAGTGTTTAGTATGTTATTAACAGATCATTTGCAAGTTATGAGATAATGATATACTATTCATTTATAAAGGCTTGTGAAGATGTTTACAAATGCTTAAGTAATGATTAACTAAACATTCATAAATGAACATTAACATATTTGGAAATGGCTTACAGATGTATAACTGTCTAAAGTCTAAGTCGTCGTCGTTGGATACAAGATTATGATGCACCAGTGATTTATAAATTATTAACTAAACATTTATAAATGGTTAACTAAACATTTATAAATGGTTAACTAAACATTTATAAATGAACATTAACATATTGGGAAATGGCTTACAGATGTCTAACTGTCTAAAGTCTAAGTCGTCGTCGTTTGATACAAGATTATGATGCACCAGTGATTTATAAATTAGCAACTAAACATTTAGAAATCATTAACTAAACATTTATAAATTATCATTGGCACATTTGTAAATTGATTTTGAACATGTCATTTCAATATTGTTCAATGTAAAAAAAACAACAGCCCACATTTATACACCCTTTTCAGGTTATTTGTTTTCTTGAATAGAGGCGGGTGAAATGAGTTTCCTCCTCTGTAGAGTGTCTGGTGTCTCCCTTAGAGACAGGAGGAGAAGCTCAGTCATCAGGAGAAGCTCAGAGTAGAGCCTCTGCTCCTCCACATCAAGAGGAGTCAGTGGAGGAGGCTCGGGCATCTGGTCAGGATGGACGCCTCCCTGCTGAGGTGTTCTGGACACGTCCCACCAGGAGGAGACCCAGAGGAAGACCCAGGACACGCTGTAGGGACGATGTCTCTCGGCTAGACTGGGAACGCCTTGGGAAGAACTGGTCAGCATCTACAGCCATTCACTGTGAACCTCCTGATTCTCACCTGTCCCACATCACATATTATTAAAGGTTCGGCTACACCTCAGTACTTGTAAATGTTTGAAGAATCACTTGTAGCCTTCAAAAACATTAATAAATGACATTTATGCATTTACAAATGATCTATTAGACTTTTATGCTTCGCCTGACTTTAAATCTCAACATATATGAAACCAAATGTGTTCAAGGTGTGATTATAAATATGACTCATCAGTTGTTATATTTACAAGGACTTGTTATTCAAATACAAAAGTGATTGGAGAATACCAACTTTTATTGAACAATATTTTCTAACTTCTGTTCCGTGGAAGTATTTAACATTTTTTTCTAAACTAAACACAAGACAGATTAACACTGTGCCACACAAGCTACAACTCAACATGGCGTCCTTTTTTTTATGAACATTTTCTCCCAGAACATTGTCAACTAAACGTGATAAATATTAAACTCCAACAGAGATTACCATTCTACTTCCTTTTACTAATTGGTAGTAGCTTTCCTTTTTTCTTTAAACGTTCGATCTCTGAAATTATTTCACGGTCAGAACTTATGAGACGAGAACAGTTGTCTATGAAAACCTTTCAAGAGCTCTTCGTTTTGTTTTGGTGAAGCGACGGCGAGTTCTGCGACGGCGAGTTTTGCGACGGCGAGTTCTGCGACGGCGAGTTCTGCGACGGCGAGTTTTGCGACGGCGAGTTTTGCGACGGCGAGTTCTGCGACCGTCGCCCGCGGTGTTCCGGTCCACACCTACAGCTCTGTAGGAGGACCGCCGGTTCCTCCCTCGTCTATAGTGTCGCACTACCTTCCTGTAGCTACCGTTGTGCGTTAACAGCTAAAATAGAAACAATACATAAAACACAAAAATGTTAATGATATAAATCTAAACGTTGTGTATAGATTCAAGCCTATTTTAAGCCATTAAAAAAAAGAACTGAATTAAACTTAAAATGAGAAATGTATTTTAAATTAGTAGAGAGATGATATATGTGCCGTGCCTTTAAGAGGCCTGAACAATCTGGAAAACGTAGTCCTGTAAAACTAAAACTACAAGCAGTTAAAGTGTTGAAAGTACAAATCGTTAACTATGTGGAAGCCACCAGGTACATAGTTAGTAATTAGTCTGTAAATGGATTATGAAATACCTTGGACACATAGCAAATTATATTTTACATAAAAACTATTGTGAAACTTGCATACACCCATAAATATTGCGACAAAAAAAGCATGTTTCATGACAATTGTTTAAAAGAAAATACATGTCTGAGATCCGGGACCAATTTCAGTCCTTAAAAGCTAAAGTCCTGCAGTTTTTAGATGCATCCCTCCTCCAACACACATAAATCAAATACAGGACACATTACCAGGCCTCCCATTAACGTGATGGTACACCAAAGATTATTTAGTTTATTGGTTTATTTGAAGGGGACAATGCACATTAATCAAACTTTATTTATAACCGCACCGAGGAGTTCCTGGTGGACCATCTAGCAGTAATGGAATGGTATGAATGGCTTGATAAAGACCATCCTGAAGGACCTCTTGGTCGCCTGGTTCATGATAGTGGACAACTTTATAAATAGGGCGGAAGCTGTCATAGATGGAGATACACTTTACATCTCTAAATGGGCTTCAGTAAGAACTGTTGTAACCTTTACTTTTAATGTCCTCTCCTTTTTTGTGTATTTGCTGCCTCTAGTGAGAATGTACAAATTTACTGTAAGAGATTAAATGGTTTATTGTAAAACACTATTAGTATTTAGTGCTATTTGTATAATGTTTTTCTGTTTATATGCAATATGTTACACCTGAATACCCTTTGTAAAAAGGTTAGTGGAACTACAAGTGATTCTTCAAACATTTACAAGTAACGAGGAGTTCACACTTTACATTAGGCGAAGCATAAAAGTCTAATAGATCATTTGTAAATGCATAAATGTCATTTATTAATGTTTTTGAAGGCTACAAGTGATTCTTCAAACATTTACAAGTACTGAGGTGTAGCCGAACCTTTAATAATATGTGATGTGGGACATGTGAGAATCAGGAGGTTCACAGTGAATGGCTGTAGATGCTGACCAGTTCTTGTGTCTGATCATACGATAGACGTCTTAACACATGATGGAATGAGCCGCTGATCTGTGACATGTTTCCTGGTGAGTCTTACACGGCTGAAGGGTTCACATCTACATCACATCATGGATTTCCTACTAAGGTTCCAAACTTTCATATAATCACTTTCTTTGACACACTGATGATTTATAAAAAGGTTTCAGAGTCCCTCTTGTATTCCAAACAACAAAGGGTTTATAAATGTGGGCTGTTGTTTTTTTTACATTTGAACAATATTGAAATGACATGTTCAAAATCAATTTACAAATGTGCCCCTGATCATTTATAAATGTTTAGTTAATCATTTATAAATGTTTAGTAAATCATTTATAAATCACTGGTGCATCATAATCTTGTATCTAAAGACGACAACTTAGACTTTAGACAGTTATACATCTGTAAGCCATTTCCAAATATGTTAATGTTCATTTATAAATGTTTAGTTGATCATTACTTAAGCATTTGTAAACATCTTTACAGGCCTTTATAAATGAATAGTATATCATTATCTCATACCTTGCAAATGATCTGTTAATGACATACTAAACACTTATAAATGTTTAATAACAAAACATAATAATAAAGTATTACCCATAATAAAAGACAGTATAAAAGATACAGTCCCTGTTGGACTGTAAAACCAGAACATCTGTGATCATTTTCTGATCAGACGTTGAGAAGAACCAGAGGTCCCAGTGAGGAGGCAGGAGATTTAAGATGTTATGAAGGAGAACCTTCAGTCGGATGAGCTCAGCCTGAAGCCCAAACCGAGGGCTTAAAAAACCCGTGGATACAAAGAGCTGAGCTCAGCCTGAAGCCCAAACCGAGGGCTTAAAAACCCGCCGATACAAAGAGCTGAGCTCAGCCTGAAGCCCAAACTGAGGGCTAAGAAACCCGTGGATACAAAGAGCTGAGGTCAGCCTGAAGCCCAAACTGAGGGTTAAAAAACCCACGGATACATAGAGCTGAGCTCAGCCTGAAGCCCAAACCGAGGGCTTAAAAACCCGCCGATACAAAGAGCTGAGCTCAGCCTGAAGCCCAAACTGAGGGCTAAGAAACCCGTGGATACAAAGAGCTGAGCTCAGCCTGAAGCCCAAACCGAGGGCTTAAAAACCCGCCGATACAAAGAGCTGAGCTCAGCCTGAAGCCCAAACTGAGGGCTAAGAAACCCTTGGATACAAAGAGCTGAGCTCAGCCTGAAGCCCAAACCGAGGGCTTAAAAACCCGTGGATACAAAGAGCTGAGCTCAGCCTGAAGCCCAAACCGAGGGCTTAAAAACCCGCGGATACAAAGAGCCGCAGGAGAAAGCTAACTGATCCCATCAGACTGTAAAGCCATGAAGTCACCAGGTTTAACATTAAAAATCATGTTTCATGGGTAAAATGAGGATTTATGGGTGAAACCAGCAGAACCTCCAGAACCTTTTCTCTGACCCGATGAGAACAGATTCAGCTCAGAGACGAAGGTCTCTCCTTCATCACGATGGTTAGTAAACAATATCACAGATCCAGACACAGAACCAGAACCAGAACCTCCAGGCTGCTTCCTGGTTGGATCAGACCCTCTGGGTCCAGAACCGTCTCACCTCCACACAGACATGTGGACAGCTGGACTTATCTGAAGGAGTGTCCAAATGTCTCCTAACCGTCCCCAGTCTCACCCCGTCCATGTCCTCGGCGCCGTCCGTCCTCCGGCGTGGCAGAACGGTGATCTCTCTGTCCTCCTGGTTCTCCTGAACGTTACTCCGTCTCTGGATCAGTGTGTGTGGAGACAGAGAGACAGAGAGACAGTAAATAGTTGCCCTTTGTCCTGTTTGGTGCAGCAGCAGCCGGTTCATCCTTATTTCATGGTATAACTTGAAGCGCCTGGAACATAAAAGCTTCAGAAGCTCAAACTAAGGTTAGACGGATTAGTTGGTCCTCATCTTGACACGTCTCATTTGGAGACTATTGGGTGGACAAAAGTAGAAGACAGAGTCTCTCAGATTCACCTGTCCATGGGGCTGTCCCCAAATATTTAATCCGATGTTCCCAGGTACCCTACTAGGGGCAGCTCTGCTGATTTTTTACCCCCTAGAGTTAAGAGTAAGGAGTCCGTTCTGTATGTTGGATTTATAAAGACGGTCAGAAGTTTAGGAGGTTTTAAGCAGCATTAAAAAAATGGCTCAGATGCTAATCTTAGTATTGGGTTTTTTCTGACTGTATTGTCTAGATGGATGTAATATATGGATGGATGTGGTGATTGATGATTGGTCTGTTGCCATCTGCCCCCCCCCCTCCTCCTCCTCCTCCTCCTCCTCCTCCTCCTCCTCCTCCTCCCCCTCCTCCTCCTCCTCCTCCTCCTCCTCCTCCTCCTCCTCCTCCTCCTCCTCCTCCTCAAGGGACAACAATGGAAATTAGCCCTAGGCATTTATTGTGTTCTCCTGACTTTGTTTTTGTTTTTTAATGTATGGTGTAAAGCTGTATTATATTTTATAACGAAAACGGTCTAATAAAATCAATCAATCAATCAATCAATCAATCAATCAATCAGGAGTCTCTGGAGGAGCTGCAGGGAGGATCCAGGGAGGACATGATATTCTATATTTCTAGTGATAAATCATGAAGGAGGCTGTTCAGTAATCTGCTATAAGGTCATCACCCTGTGGGTGTTTACAGGTTTTCTCTGCACTGCTGGTCTGGGTGAACCGGACCTCCTGCAGAACCGGACCTCCTGCAGAACCGGACCTCCTACAGAACCGGACCTCCTACAGAACCGGACCTCCTACAGAACCGGACATCCTGCAGAACCACATGAGCGCTCAGGTCTATAAAAACTCTCCAAAAAAGACAGGAAACCTGAAGCCTCTCTGAAGTCACCTTGGAGGAGCTGGATCCTCCTTTTTGACCATCAATCAGCAGCAGTTAAAGCAGAGCCTCTTATCTCCAGGCTGACCTCTGACCTCTGACTTTAAAATAGCCCCACAGAATCGCAGTAGGCGGAGCCAGAATGTTTTATGGCGCTTCAGGGGATTTAAAACGTGTTTGACTTGGAGAGAAGATGGAGAGCAGAAACATGTTTTTGCTGCTGCCTGCAGCTGATGAGCATTCTGGGATCTACTATTAATGTCTGACTGATAGTTAAACTAGAGAACTGATAAGAGTTTATTTGTAGTTTGAGGCTCGTTTTAATGAGAGATGCTGAACTGATCATTAACCTTCATGTTTAGATGCCATAAAGTGACACTTTAGTGATTTGTTATAAAAAATATCTCATTTCATCTTCTCCAGATGTTCAACAGATTCGTATCTGAGGAGATTTCAGGTGTTTTAGCAAAAAGTTTCTGTAGATTTAATTGTTAAATTCGTTTCATTCAGCTTTAAAGACCTCTTGTTGTCATGGTAACCCACATGTCCTCGACAGGTTCAGGTGGTGGGCGGGGCTAAGGGGTTCTGGTGACGGAGGCCGGTCTTACCTGAGCTTGGTTCTGCTGCAGCGCATCGTCAATGGACCGGACGTAACGCTTGGTGGCGTCTTCATCCATCATCTGGAACACATAGAAATACACACATAGAAACACACGCATAGAAATACACACATAGAAACACACACATAGAAATACACACATAGAAAAACACACATAGAAACACACACATAGAAACACATAGAGAAACACACACACATAGAAATACACACATAGAAACACACGCATAGAAATACACACATAGAAATACACACATAAAACACACGCATAGAAATACACACATAGAAACACACATAGAGAAACACACACACATAGAAATACACACATAGAAATACACACATAGAAACACACGCATAGAAATACACACATAGAAATACACACATAAAACACACACATAGAAATACACACATAGAAACACACATAGAGAAACACACACACATAGAAATACACACATAGAAATACACACATAGAAACACACGCATAGAAATACACACATAGAAACACACATAGAAATACACACACACATAGAAATACACACGTAGAAATACACACATAGAAACACACACATAGAAATACACACATAGAAACACACGCATAGAAATACACACATAGAAACACACGCATAGAAATACACACATAGAAACACACGCATAGAAACACACGCATAGAAATACACACATAGAAATACACACATAGAAACACACACATAGAAATACACACATAGAAAAACACACATAGAAACACACACATAGAAACACATAGAGAAACACACACACATAGAAATACACACATAGAAACACACGCATAGAAATACACACATAGAAATACACACATAAAACACACGCATAGAAATACACACATAGAAACACACAGAGAAACACACACACATAGAAATACACACATAGAAATACACACATAGAAACACACGCATAGAAATACACACATAGAAATACACACATAAAACACACACATAGAAATACACACATAGAAACACACATAGAGAAACACACACACATAGAAATACACACATAGAAATACACACATAGAAACACACGCATAGAAATACACACATAGAAACACACATAGAAATACACACACACATAGAAATACACACGTAGAAATACACACATAGAAACACACATATAAAAATTCACAAAAAGAAACACAGGCATAGAAAAACACATAGAAACACACATAGAAATACACACACACATAGAAATACACAAATAGAAACACACACATAGAAATACACACAGAAATACACACACACACACACATAGAAATACACAAATAGAAACACACACAAAGAAATACACACATAGAAATACACACATAGAAACACACACATAGAAACACACACAGAAATACACACATAAAAACACACGCATAGAAATACACACATAGAAACACACGCATAGAAATACACACATAGAAATACACACATAGAAATACACACAAACATAGAAATACACACATAGAAATACACACATAGAAACACACGCATAGAAATACACACATAGAAACACACATAGAAATACACACACACATAGAAATACACAAATAGAAACACACACCTAGAAATACACACGTAGAAACACACACATAGAAATACACACATAGAAATACACAAATAGAAACACACGCATAGAAAAACACACACACATAGAAATACACACAGAAACACACGTAGAAATACACACACACATAGAAATACACACATAGAAACACGCATAGAAATACACACACACATAGAGATACACACATAGAAACACACACATAGAAATACACACACACATAGAAATACACACATAGAAACACACACATAGAAATACACACATAGAAACACACGCATAGAAATATACACACACATAGAAACACACACATAGAAATACACACACACATAGAAATACACACACATAGAAATACACACACATAGAAACACACACATAGAAATACACACACATAGAAATACACACACAGAAACACACACACAGAAACACACACACATAGAAATACACACACATAGAAATACACACATAGAAACACACACATAGAAATACACACATAGAAACACACACATAGAAATACACACATAGAAACACAAACACACAGAAATACACACACACATAGAAATACACACACACATAGAAATACACACATAGAAACACACACACATAGAAATACACACACATAGAAATACACACACATAGAAATACACACACACATAGAAATACACACACATAGAAATACAGACGTATAAAAACACACACACAGAACTACACACATAGAAACACACACATAGAAATACACACACATAGAAATACACACATAGAAACACACACATAGAAATACAGACGTATAAAAACACACACACATAGAAATACACACACACATAGAAATACACACATAGAAATACACACATAGAAATACACACATAGAAACACACACATAGAAATACACACACATAGAAACACACACATAGAAACACACACATAGAAACACACACATAGAAACACACACACATAGAAATACACACACATAGAAACACACACATAGAAACACACACATAGAAATACACGCATAGAAATACACACACACATAGAAATACACACATAGAAACACACACATAGAAATACACACACATAGAAATACACACACATAGAAACACACACACATAGAAACACACACATAGAAATACACACATAGAAACACACACATAGAAATACACGCATAGAAATACACACATAGAAACACACACATAGAAATACACACACATAGAAACACACACATAGAAATACACACACATAGAAATACACACACATAGAAACACACACATAGAAATACACACATAGAAACACACACATAGAAATACACGCATAGAAATACACACACACATAGAAATACACACATAGAAACACACACATAGAAATACACACACATAGAAATACACACACATAGAAACACACACACATAGAAACACACACATAGAAATACACACATAGAAACACACACATAGAAATACACGCATAGAAATACACACACACATAGAAATACACACATAGAAACACACACATAGAAATACACAAAAATAGAAATACACAGACAGAAACACACACATAGAAATACAGACGTATAAAAACACACACACATAGAAATACACACACACATAGAAATACACACATAGAAATACACACATAGAAACACACACATAGAAACACACACAGAGAAATACACACACACATAGAAACACACACATAGAAATACACACACGCATAGAAATACACACAGAGAAATACACACATAGAAATACACACACATAGAAACACACACACATATAGAAATACACACACATAGAAACACACGCATAGAAATACACACATAGAAACACACATAGAAATACACACACACATAGAAATACACACGTAGAAATACACACATAGAAACACACACATAGAAATTCACAAAAAGAAACACAGGCATAGAAAAACACATAGAAATACACACACACATAGAAATACACACATAGAAATACACACATAGAAACACACGCATAGAAACACACACCTAGAAACACACACATAGAAATACACACATAGAAATACACAAATAGAAACACACGCATAGAAAAACACACACACATAGAAATACACACAGAAACACACGTAGAAATACACACACACATAGAAATACACACATAGAAACACGCATAGAAATACACACACACATAGAGATACACACATAGAAACACACACATAGAAATACACACACACATAGAAATACACACATAGAAACACACACATAGAAATACACACATAGAAACACACGCATAGAAATATACACACACATAGAAACACACACATAGAAATACACACACACATAGAAATACACACAGAGAAATATACACAAAGAAATACACACATAGAAACACACACACACATAGAAATACACACACATAGAAATACACACACATAGAAACACACACATAGAAACACACACACATAGAAATACACACACAGAAACACACACACAGAAACACACACACATAGAAATACACACATAGAAACACACACATAGAAATACACACATAGAAACACACACATAGAAATACACACATAGAAACACAAACACACAGAAATACACACACACATAGAAATACACACACACATAGAAATACACACATAAAAACACACACACACAGAAATACACACACATAGAAATACACACACACATAGAAATACACACACATAGAAATACAGACGTATAAAAACACACACACAGAACTACACACATAGAAACACACACATAGAAATACACACACATAGAAATACACACATAGAAACACACACATAGAAATACAGACGTATAAAAACACACACACATAGAAATACACACACACATAGAAATACACACATAGAAATACACACATAGAAATACACACATAGAAACACACACATAGAAATAAACACACATAGAAACACACACATAGAAATACACACATAGAAACACACACATAGAAACACACACACATAGAAATACACACACATAGAAACACACACATAGAAATACACACATAGAAACACACACATAGAAATACACGCATAGAAATACACACACACATAGAAATACACACATAGAAACACACACATAGAAATACACACACATAGAAATACACACACATAGAAACACACACACATAGAAACACACACATAGAAATACACACATAGAAACACACACATAGAAATACACGCATAGAAATACACACATAGAAACACACACATAGAAATACACACACATAGAAACACACACATAGAAATACACACACATAGAAATACACACACATAGAAACACACACATAGAAATACACACATAGAAACACACACATAGAAACACACACATAGAAATACACGCATAGAAATACACACACACATAGAAATACACACATAGAAATACACACACATAGAAATACACACACATAGAAACACACACACATAGAAACACACACATAGAAATACACACATAGAAACACACACATAGAAATACACGCATAGAAATACACACACACATAGAAATACACACATAGAAAAACACACATAGAAATACACACACATAGAAATACACAGACATAGAAACACACACATAGAAATACAGACGTATAAAAACACACACACATAGAAATACACACACACATAGAAATACACACATAGAAATACACACATAGAAATACACACATAGAAACACACACATAGAAACACACACAGAGAAATACACACACATAGAAATACACACACATAGAAACACACACATAGAAATACAGACGTATAAAAACACACACATAGAAAAACACACACATAGAAATACACACATAGAAATACACACAGAAACACACACATAGAAATACACACACATAGAAATACACGCATAGAAATACACACACACATAGAAATACACACATAGAAACACACACATAGAAATACACACACATAGAAATACACAGACATAGAAACACACACATAGAAATACAGACGTATAAAAACACACACACATAGAAATACACACACACATAGAAATACACACATAGAAACACACACATAGAAATACACACATAGAAACACACGCATAGAAATACACACACACATAGAAACACACACATAGAAATACACACACACATAGAAATACACACAGAGAAATACACACATAGAAATACACACACATAGAAACACACACACACATAGAAATACACACACATAGAAACACACACACAGAAACACACACACATAGAAATACACACACAGAAACACACACACATAGAAATACACACACATAGAAATACACACATAGAAACACACACATAGAAATACACACATAGAAACACACACACAGAAATACACACACACATAGAAATACACACACACATAGAAATACACACATAGAAATACACACACATAGAAATACACACACATAGAAATACACACACATAGAAATACACACACATAGAAACACACACATAGAAATACAGACGTATAAAAACACACACACATAGAAATACACACACACATAGAAATACACACACATAGAAATACACACACATAGAAATACACACACATAGAAACACACACATAGAAATACACACATAGAAACACACACATAGAAATACACGCATAGAAATACACACACACATAGAAATACACACATAGAAACACACACATAGAAATACACACACATAGAAATACACAGACATAGAAACACACACATAGAAATACAGACGTATAAAAACACACACACATAGAAATACACACACACATAGAAATACACACATAGCAACACACACATAGAAATACACACATAGAAACACACGCATAGAAATACACACACACATAGAAACACACACATAGAAATACACACACACATAGAAATACACACAGAGAAATACACACACACAAAAAAATACACACATAGAAATACACACACATAGAAACACACACATAGAAACACACACATAGAAACACACACATAGAAATACACACACACATAGAAATACACACATAGAAATACACACATAGAAACACACGCATAGAAATACACACATAGAAACACACATAGAAATACACACACACATAGAAATACACAAATAGAAACACACACATAGAAATACACACATAGAAATACACACATAGAAACACACACATAGAAATACACACAGAAATACACAAATAGAAACACACGCATAGAAAAACACACACACATAGAAATACACACAGAAACACACGTAGAAATACACACACACATAGAAATACACACATAGAAACACGCATAGAAATACACACACACATAGAGATACACACATAGAAACACACACATAGAAATACACACACACATAGAAATACACACATAGAAACACACACATAGAAATACACACATAGAAACACACGCATAGAAATATACACACACATAGAAACACACACATAGAAATACACACACACATAGAAATACACACAGAGAAATATACACAAAGAAATACACACATAGAAACACACACACATATAGAAATACACACACATAGAAATACACACACATAGAAACACACACATAGAAATACACACACATAGAAATACACACACAGAAACACACACACAGAAACACACACACATAGAAATACACACATAGAAACAGACACATAGAAATACACACATAGAAACACACACATAGAAATACACACATAGAAACACAAACACACAGAAATACACACACACATAGAAATACACACACACATAGAAATACACACATAGAAACACACACACATAGAAATACACACACATAGAAATACACACACATAGAAATACACACACACATAGAAATACACACACATAGAAATACAGACGTATAAAAACACACACACAGAACTACACACATAGAAACACACACATAGAAATACACACACATAGAAATACACACATAGAAACACACACATAGAAATACAGACGTATAAAAACACACACACATAGAAATACACACACACATAGAAATACACACACACATAGAAATACACACATAGAAACACACACATCGAAATACACACATAGAAACACACACATAGAAACACACATAGAAATACACACAGAAACACACACATAGAAATACACACACATAGAAATACACACACATAGAAACACACACATAGAAATACACACATAGAAACACACACATAGAAATACACGCATAGAAATACACACACACATAGAAATACACACATAGAAACACACACATAGAAATACACACACTTAGAAACACACACACATAGAAACACACACATAGAAATACACACATAGAAACACACACATAGAAATACACGCATAGAAATACACACACACATAGAAATACACACATAGAAACACACACATAGAAATACACACACATAGAAATACACAGACATAGAAATACACACACACATAGAAATACAGACGTATAAAAACACACACACATAGAAATACACACACACATAGAAATACACACATAGACATACACACATAGAAATACACACATAGAAACACACACATAGAAATACACACATAGAAACACACACATAGAAATACACACATAGAAACACACACATACAAATACACACACATAGAAATACACACACATAGAAACACACACATAGAAATACAGACGTATAAAAACACACACATAGAAATACACACACATAGAAATACACACATAGAAATACACACATAGAAACACACACATAGAAATACACACACATAGAAATACACGCATAGAAATACACACACACATAGAAATACACACATAGAAACACACACATAGAAATACACACACATAGAAATACACAGACATAGAAACACACACATAGAAATACAGACGTATAAAAACACACACACATAGAAATACACACACACATAGAAACACACACATAGAAATACACACATAGAAACACACGCATAGAAATACACACACACATAGAAACACACACATAGAAATACACACACACATAGAAATACACACAGAGAAATACACACAAAGAAATACACACATAGAAATACACACACATAGAAACACACACACACATAGAAATACACACACATAGAAACACACACACAGAAACACACACACATAGAAATACACACACAGAAACACACACACATAGAAATACACACACATAGAAATACACACATAGAAACACACACATAGAAATACACACACATAGAAATACACACATAGAAACACACACAGAAATACACACATAGAAACACACACACAGAAATACACACACACATAGAAATACAGACGTATAAAAACACACACACATAGAAATACACACACACATAGAAATACACACATAGAAACACACGCATAGAAATACACACACACATAGAAACACACACATAGAAATACACACACACATAGAAATACACACAGAGAAATACACACAAAGAAATACACACATAGAAATACACACACATAGAAACACACACACACATAGAAATACACACACATAGAAACACACACACAGAAACACACACACATAGAAATACACACACAGAAACACACACACATAGAAATACACACACATAGAAATACACACATAGAAACACACACATAGAAATACACACACATAGAAATACACACATAGAAACACACACAGAAATACACACATAGAAACACACACACAGAAATACACACACACATAGAAATACACACATAGAAACACACACATAGAAATACACACACATAGAAATACACACACATAGAAATACACACACACATAGAAATACACACACATAGAAATACACACACATAGAAATACACACATAGAAATACACACATAGAAACACACACATAGAAATACACACACACATAGAAATACACACATAGAAACACACACATAGAAATACACACACATAGAAATACACAGACATAGAAACACACACATAGAAATACAGACGTATAAAAACACACACACATAGAAATACACACACACATAGAAATACACACATAGAAACACACACATAGAAATACACACATAGAAACACACGCATAGAAATACACACACACATAGAAACACACACATAGAAATACACACACACATAGAAATACACACAGAGAAATACACACACACAAATACACACACATAGAAACACACACATAGAAACACACACATAGAAATACACACACATAGAAATACACACATAGAAATACACACACATAGAAATACACACAGAAACACACACATAGAAACACACACATAGAAACACACACATAGAAACACACACATAGAAACACACACATAGAAATACACACATAGAAATACACATATAGAAATACACACACATAGAAATACACACAAAAACACACACATAGAAACACACACATAGAAACACACACACACAGAAATACACACACACATAGAAATACACACATAGAAACACACACACATAGAAATACACACAAAAACACACACATAGAAACACACACATAGAAACACACACACAGAAATACACACACACATAGAAATACACACATAGAAACACACACATAGAAATACACACACATAGAAACACACACATAGAAACACACACATAGAAACACACACATAGAAACACACACATAGAAATACACACATAGAAACACACACACAGAAATACACACACAGAAACACACACATAGAAATACACACACATAGAAATACACACATAGAAACACACACATAGAAACACACACATAGAAACACACACATAGAAACACACACATAGAAATACACACATAGAAATACACACATAGAAATACACACATAGAAACACACACATAGAAACACACACATAGAAATACACACATAGAAACACACACATAGAAATACACACATAGAAACACACATAGAAATACACACATAGAAACACACACATAGAAACACACACACAGAGAAATACACACATAGAAATACACACATAGAAACACACATAGAAATACACACATAGAAACACACACATAGAAACACACACACACAGAAATACACACATAGAAATACACACATAGAAACACACACATAGAAACACACACATAGAAATACACACATAGAAATACACACATAGAAACACACACATAGAAATACACACATAGAAATACACACATAGAAACACACACATAGAAACACACACACACAGAAATACACACACACATAGAAACACACACACACATAGAAACACACACATAGAAACAGACACATAGAAACACACACATAGAAACACACACACACAGAAATACACACACACATAGAAACACACACATAGAAACACACACATAGAAACACACACATAGAAACACACACATAGAAATACACACATAGAAACACACACACACAGAAATACAAACACACATAGAAACACACACACACATAGAAACACACACATAGAAACACACACATAGAAACACACACATAGAAACACACACATAGAAATACACACATAGAAACACACACATAGAAACACACACATAGAAACACACACATAGAAATACACACACAGAAATACACACATAGAAACACACACACAGAAATACACACACACACACATAGAAATACACACATAGAAACACACACATAGAAATACACACACATAGAAACACACACACATAGAAATACACACACACATAGAAACACACACACATAGAAACACACACATAGAAACACACACATAGAAACACACACATAGAAATACACACACAGAAATACACGCATAGAAATACACACACACATAGAAATACACACATAGAAACACACACATAGAAATACACACACATAGAAATACACAGACATAGAAACACACACATAGAAATACAGACGTATAAAAACACACACACATAGAAATACACACACACATAGAAATACACACATAGAAACACACACATAGAAATACACACATAGAAACACACGCATAGAAATACACACACACATAGAAACACACACATAGAAATACACACACACATAGAAATACACACATAGAAATACACACACACATAGAAATACACACAGAGAAATACACACACACAAAGAAATACACACATAGAAATACACACACATAGAAACACACACATAGAAACACACACATAGAAACACACACATTGAAATACACACACATAGAAATACACACATAGAAATACACACACATAGAAATACACACAGAAACACACACATAGAAACACACACATAGAAACACACACATAGAAACACACACATAGAAATACACACACATAGAAATACACACATAGAAATACACACACATAGAAATACACACAGAAACACACACATAGAAACACACACATAGAAACACACACATAGAAACACACACACACAGAAATACACACACAGAAACACACACATAGAAATACACACACATAGAAATACACACATAGAAACACACACATAGAAACACACACATAGAAACACACACATAGAAACACACATAGAAATACACACATAGAAATACACACATAGAAATATACACATAGAAATACACACATAGAAACACACACATAGAAATACACACATAGAAACACACATAGAAATACACACATAGAAACACACACATAGAAACACACACATAGAAACACACACACACAGAAATACACACATAGAAATACACACATAGAAACACACATAGAAATACACACATAGAAACACACACATAGAAACACACACACACAGAAATACACACATAGAAACACACACATAGAAACACACACATAGAAATACACACATAGAAACACACACATAGAAACACACACATAGAAATACACACATAGAAATACACACATAGAAACACACACATTGAAACACACACACACAGAAATACACACACACATAGAAACACACACACACATAGAAACACACACATAGAAACACACACATAGAAACACACACACACAGAAATACACACACACATAGAAACACACACATAGAAACACACACATAGAAACACACACATAGAAATACACACATAGAAACACACACATAGAAACACACACATAGAAATACACACATAGAAACACACACATAGAAACACACACACACAGAAATACACACACACATAGAAACACACACACACAAGACACACACATAGAAACACACACATAGAAACACACACATAGAAACACACACATAGAAACACACACATAGAAATACACACACAGAAATACACACATAGAAACACACACACAGAAATACACACACACATAGAAATACACACATAGAAACACACACATAGAAATACACACACATAGAAATACACACACATAGAAATACACACACACATAGAAATACACACACATAGAAATACACACACATAGAAATACACACATAGAAATACACACATAGAAACACACACATAGAAATACACGCATAGAAATACACACACACATAGAAATACACACATAGAAACACACACATAGAAATACACACACATAGAAATACACAGACATAGAAACACACACATAGAAATACAGACGTATAAAAACACACACACATAGAAATACACACACACATAGAAATACACACATAGAAACACACACATAGAAATACACACATAGAAACACACGCATAGAAATACACACACACATAGAAACACACATAGAAATACACACACACATAGAAATACACACAGAGAAATACACACACACAAAGAAATACACACATAGAAATACACACACATAGAAACACACACATAGAAACACACACATAGAAACACACACATAGAAATACACACACATAGAAATACACACATAGAAATACACACACATAGAAACACACACATAGAAACACACACATAGAAACACACACATAGAAACACACACATAGAAATACACACACATAGAAATACACACATAGAAATACACACACATAGAAATACACACAGAAACACACACATAGAAACACACACATAGAAACACACACATAGAAACACACACATAGAAACACACATACACAGAAATACACACACACATAGAAATACACACATAGAAACACACACATAGAAATACACACACATAGAAACACACACATAGAAATACACACACATAGAAACACACACATAGAAATACACGCATAGAAATACACACACACATAGAAATACACACATAGAAACACACACATAGAAATACACACACTTAGAAACACACACACATAGAAACACACACATAGAAATACACACATAGAAACACACACATAGAAATACACGCATAGAAATACACACACACATAGAAATACACACATAGAAACACACACATAGAAATACACACACATAGAAATACACAGACATAGAAATACACACACACATAGAAATACAGATGTATAAAAACACACACACATAGAAATACACACACACATAGAAATACACACATAGACATACACACATAGAAATACACACATAGAAACACACACATAGAAATACACACATAGAAACACACACATAGAAATACACACATAGAAACACACACATACAAATACACACACATAGAAATACACACACATAGAAACACACACATAGAAATACAGACGTATAAAAACACACACATAGAAATACACACACATAGAAATACACACATAGAAATACACACATAGAAACACACACATAGAAATACACACACATAGAAATACACGCATAGAAATACACACACACATAGAAATACACACATAGAAACACACACATAGAAATACACACACATAGAAATACACAGACATAGAAACACACACATAGAAATACACACATAGAAACACACACATAGAAACACACACATAGAAATACACACACATAGAAACACACACATAGAAACACACACACATAGAAATACACACACAGAAACACACACACATAGAAATACACACACATAGAAATAGAAATACACACACATAGAAATACACACATAGAAACACACACAGAAATACACACATAGAAACACACACACAGAAATACACACACACACATAGAAATACACACATAGAAACACACACATAGAAATACACACACATAGAAATACACACACATAGAAATACACACACACATAGAAATACACACACATAGAAATACACACACATAGAAATACACACACACACACACAGAAATACACACACACATAGAAATACACACATAGAAACACACACATAGAAATACACACACATAGAAATACACACACATAGAAATACACACACACATAGAAATACACACACATAGAAATACACACACATAGAAATACACACATAGAAATACACACATAGAAACACACACATAGAAATACACACACACATAGAAATACACACATAGAAACACACACATAGAAATACACACACATAGAAATACACAGACATAGAAACACACACATAGAAATACAGACGTATAAAAACACACACACATAGAAATACACACACACATAGAAATACACACATAGAAACACACACATAGAAATACACACATAGAAACACACGCATAGAAATACACACACACATAGAAACACACACATAGAAATACACACACACATAGAAATACACACAGAGAAATACACACACACAAATACACACACATAGAAACACACACATAGAAACACACACATAGAAATACACACACATAGAAATACACACATAGAAATACACACACATAGAAATACACACACACACACATAGAAACACACACATAGAAACACACACATAGAAATACACACATAGAAATACACATATAGAAATACACACACATAGAAATACACACACACACACATAGAAACACACACATAGAAACACACACACACAGAAATACACACACACATAGAAATACACACATAGAAAAACACACACATAGAAATACACACATAGAAACACACACATAGAAACACACACATAGAAACACACACATAGAAAACACACACATAGAAATACACACACATAGAAATACACACACATAGAAACACACACACATAGAAATACACACACACACACATAGAAACACACACATAGAAACACACACATAGAAATACACACATAGAAACACACACATAGAAATACACACACATAGAAATACACACATAGAAATACACACATAGAAACACACACATAGAAACACACACATAGAAATACACACATAGAAATACACACATAGAAACACACACATAGAAATACACACATAGAAACACACACATAGAAACACACACATAGAAATACACACACATAGAAATACACACATAGAAACACACACATAGAAACACACACATAGAAATACACACATAGAAATACACACATAGAAACACACACATAGAAATACACACATAGAAATACACACATAGAAACACACACATAGAAACACACACACACAGAAATACACACACACATAGAAACACACACACACATAGAAACACACACATAGAAACAGACACATAGAAACACACACATAGAAACACACACACACAGAAATACACACACACATAGAAACACACACATAGAAACACACACATAGAAACACACACATAGAAACACACACATAGAAATACACACATAGAAACACACACACACAGAAATACAAACACACATAGAAACACACACACACATAGAAACACACACATAGAAACACACACATAGAAACACACACATAGAAACACACACATAGAAATACACACATAGAAATACACACATAGAAACACACACATAGAAACACACACATAGAAATACACACACAGAAATACACACATAGAAACACACACACAGAAATACACACACACATAGAAATACACACATAGAAACACACACATAGAAATACACACACATAGAAATACACACACATAGAAATACACACACACATAGAAACACACACACATAGAAACACACACATAGAAACACACACATAGAAACACACACATAGAAATACACACACAGAAATACACGCATAGAAATACACACACACATAGAAATACACACATAGAAACACACACATAGAAATACACACACATAGAAATACACAGACATAGAAACACACACATAGAAATACAGACGTATAAAAACACACACACATAGAAATACACACACACATAGAAATACACACATAGAAACACACACATAGAAATACACACATAGAAACACACGCATAGAAATACACACACACATAGAAACACACACATAGAAATACACACACACATAGAAATACACACATAGAAATACACACACACATAGAAATACACACAGAGAAATACACACACACAAAGAAATACACACATAGAAATACACACACATAGAAACACACACATAGAAACACACACATAGAAACACACACATTGAAATACACACACATAGAAATACACACATAGAAATACACACACATAGAAATACACACAGAAACACACACATAGAAACACACACATAGAAACACACACATAGAAACACACACATAGAAACACAAACATAGAAATACACACACATAGAAATACACACATAGAAATACACACACATAGAAATACACACAGAAACACACACATAGAAACACACACATAGAAACACACACATAGAAACACACACACACAGAAATACACACACACATAGAAATACACACATAGAAACACACACATAGAAATACACACATAGAAACACACACATAGAAACACACACATAGAAATACACACATAGAAACACACACATAGAAATACACACATAGAAACACACACACACAGAAATACACACACAGAAACACACACATAGAAATACACACACATAGAAATACACACATAGAAACACACACATAGAAACACACACATAGAAACACACACATAGAAACACACATAGAAATACACACATAGAAATACACACATAGAAATATACACATAGAAATACACACATAGAAACACACACATAGAAATACACACATAGAAACACACATAGAAATACACACATAGAAACACACACATAGAAACACACACATAGAAACACACACACACAGAAATACACACATAGAAATACACACATAGAAACACACATAGAAATACACACATAGAAACACACACATAGAAACACACACACACAGAAATACACACATAGAAACACACACATAGAAACACACACATAGAAATACACACATAGAAACACACACATAGAAACACACACATAGAAATACACACATAGAAATACACACATAGAAACACACACATTGAAACACACACACACAGAAATACACACACACATAGAAACACACACACACATAGAAACACACACATAGAAACACACACATAGAAACACACACACACAGAAATACACACACACATAGAAACACACACATAGAAACACACACATAGAAACACACACATAGAAATACACACATAGAAACACACACATAGAAACACACACATAGAAATACACACATAGAAACACACACATAGAAACACACACACACAGAAATACACACACACATAGAAACACACACACACAAACACACACATAGAAACACACACATAGAAACACACACATAGAAACACACACATAGAAACACACACATAGAAATACACACACAGAAATACACACATAGAAACACACACACAGAAATACACACACACATAGAAATACACACATAGAAACACACACATAGAAATACACACACATAGAAATACACACACATAGAAATACACACACACATAGAAATACACACACATAGAAATACACACATAGAAATACACACATAGAAACACACACATAGAAATACACGCATAGAAATACACACACACATAGAAATACACACATAGAAACACACACATAGAAATACACACACATAGAAATACACAGACATAGAAACACACACATAGAAATACAGACGTATAAAAACACACACACATAGAAATACACACACACATAGAAATACACACATAGAAACACACACATAGAAATACACACATAGAAACACACGCATAGAAATACACACACACATAGAAACACACATAGAAATACACACACACATAGAAATACACACAGAGAAATACACACACACAAAGAAATACACACATAGAAATACACACACATAGAAACACACACATAGAAACACACACATAGAAACACACACATAGAAATACACACACATAGAAATACACACATAGAAATACACACACATAGAAACACACACATAGAAACACACACATAGAAACACACACATAGAAACACACACATAGAAATACACACACATAGAAATACACACATAGAAATACACACACATAGAAATACACACAGAAACACACACATAGAAACACACACATAGAAACACACACATAGAAACACACACATAGAAACACACACACACAGAAATACACACACACATAGAAATACACACATAGAAACACACACATAGAAATACACACACATAGAAACACACACATAGAAACACACACATAGAAATACACACATAGAAACACACACATAGAAATACACACATAGAAACACACACACACAGAAATACACACACAGAAACACACACATAGAAATACACACACATAGAAATACACACATAGAAACACACACATAGAAACACACACATAGAAACACACACATAGAAACACACATAGAAATACACACATAGAAACACACACACACAGAAATACACACATAGAAACACACACATAGAAACACACACATAGAAATACACACATAGAAATACACACATAGAAACACACACATAGAAATACACACATAGAAATACACACATAGAAACACATGCATAGAAATACACACATAGAAATACACACATAGAAACACACACATAGAAACACACACATAGAAATACACACATAGAAACACACACATAGAAACACACACATAGAAACACACACATAGAAACACACACACATAGAAACACACACATAGAAACACACACATAGAAACACACACACACAGAAATACACACATAGAAACACACACATAGAAATACACACATAGAAACACACACATAGAAACACACACACAGAAACACACACACACATAGAAACACAGACATAGAAACACACACACACAGAAATACACACACACATAGAAACACACACATAGAAACACACACATAGAAACACACACATAGAAATACACACATAGAAACACACACATAGAAACACACACATAGAAACACACACATAGAAACACACACATAGAAATACACACATAGAAACCCAGTCTGGACCTGAGAGGACTCGCCCTCTGACCCAGAGAAGAAGTTCTCCAGAACCTCTCAGCTTGAGCTGCTGATCTATAAAGACATGATGGACCTCCAGAAGTCTCTTCTCTCTCCTGCATCCTGGTTCTGGTTCTGGTTCTGGTTCTGATGGAACCGTGGACCAGAACCAGCCAATCACATCCTGTATCCTGCAGTAAAGTTAGTTGGCAGGTAGATCTGATCAGCAGATTGTTTCCAGCTGTCAGGACCTGAAGGCTCGTCTGGGTTCTACTGGACTGGTCGGTTCTGATCGGTTCTGGTCGGTTCCAGCTGCACCAACTACATAATCTCTGGTTCTGGTCAGACTGACAAGTCCAAACTGAGTCAGGATTATTCTTAACGAGGTCCAAAATGTTCAGATGTACTTTAACTCATCTAACATTTTATTAATTCTGATTTCATTTTGTTCTCCTTTTCTAAGCTCGGATCTATTGTTCCTTATTAATAAAAATATTTCCTGGATTCAGCTGGAAAATCTGAGCAAATCCATCATATTTCTATAGCAGACTTTGGGTGATCCAATAAAAGTGTCAGAAACTTTAAATATCTGAATAAAATGTTTCACAAAATCCCTTCAACAGAACAATAAAGAGAGAAAACTGAAGGTTTAAACACTTTCATTAAAATATACATTTTAATAAACCTTAAAAAAGTGAAGAAATCTTGATGCATTAAATCAAAAATAAATAAAATGATGTAAAATGTCTAAAAATCTAAGTTTGTTTACAGAATTAAACTACTAGTATTACTATAAGAAGATTAGTTAATATTTAATCAATAAGATTCTTTGGAGATTAATTTAAAAGTTGATGGTAAATATTTCAGTAAAGAAGAACTAAAATGATTTTCCTGCTGTAAATGTAAATGTTTTCCTCAGATTAAAGCTGAACTGATCCGGATTATAGTCGGTTTTATTTTCCTGATTCAGACAGAAGGAGGTTCTTACCTTGGCTGGACGGCTGCGTCTGACTGGGACAAAGAGGAAAAGCGGACTGAGTCAGAACCAGGAGCAGAACCAGGAGTCCAGTGTGTGTTAATAACACTGTTGTTGTGTTGGTGGTTCTGCTAAATGACAGACATGAAGCGGACAGTGAAACCTGACATTATAACACCGCTGCTCAGTGTGCAGAGACAAACACGGCGGATAATAGCAGGTGTCCCGGTCCGATCTCTGGTTCTGACGTTACCAGAACCCCTCTGGGTTTATGTGGAAACAATCACACTATGTCAGACAGAACCGGGCCGGTCCGATCTCTGGTTCTGACGTTACCAGAACCGCTCTGGGTTTATGTGGAAACAATCACACCATGTCAGACAGAACCGGGCCGGTCCGATCTCTGGTTCTGACGTTACCAGAACCGCTCTGGGTTTATGTGGAAACAATCACACGATGTCAGACAGAACCGGGCCGGTCCGATCTCTGAGGTTCTGACGTTACCAGAACCGCTCTGGGTTTATGTGGAAACAATCACACCATGTCAGACAGAACCGGGCCGGTCCGATCTCTGAGGTTCTGACGTTACCAGAACCGCTCTGGGTTTATGTGGAAACAATCACACTATGTCAGACAGAACCGGACCGGTCCGATCTCTGAGGTTCTGACGTTACCAGAACCGCTCTGGGTTTATGTGGAAACAATCACACGATGTCAGACAGAACCGGACCGGTCCGATCTCTGAGGTTCTGACGTTACCAGAACCGCTCTGGGTTTATGTGGAAACAATCACACCATGTCAGACAGAACCGGACCGGTCCGATCTCTGAGGTTCTGACGTTACCAGAACCGCTCTGGGTTTATGTGGAAACAATCACACCATGTCAGACAGAACCGGGCCGGTCCGATCTCTGAGGTTCTGACGTTACCAGAACCGGTCTGGGTTTATGTGGAAACAATCACACCATGTCAGACAGAACCGGGCCGGTCCGATCTCTGGTTCTGACGTTACCAGAACCGCTCTGGGTTTATGTGGAAACAATCACACGATGTCAGACAGAACCGGGCCGGTCCGATCTCTGAGGTTCTGACGTTACCAGAACCGCTCTGGGTTTATGTGGAAACAATCACACCATGTCAGACAGAACCGGGCCGGTCCGATCTCTGGTTCTGACGTTACCAGAACCGCTCTGGGTTTATGTGGAAACAATCACACCATGTCAGACAGAACCGGACCGGTCCGATCTCTGAGGTTCTGACGTTACCAGAACCGGTCTGGGTTTATGTGGAAACAATCACACCATGTCAGACAGAACCGGGCCGGTCCGATCTCTGAGGTTCTGACGTTACCAGAACCGGTCTGGGTTTATGTGGAAACAATCACACCATGTCAGACAGAACCGGGCCGGTCCGATCTCTGGTTCTGACGTTACCAGAACCGCTCTGGGTTTATGTGGAAACAATCACACGATGTCAGACAGAACCGGGCCGGTCCGATCTCTGAGGTTCTGACGTTACCAGAACCGCTCTGGGTTTATGTGGAAACAATCACACCATGTCAGACAGAACCGGGCCGGTCCGATCTCTGGTTCTGACGTTACCAGAACCGCTCTGGGTTTATGTGGAAACAATCACACTATGTGAGACAGAACCGGACCGGTCCGATCTCTGAGGTTCTGACGTTACCAGAACCGCTCTGGGTTTATGTGGAAACAATCACACGATGTCAGACAGAACCGGACCGGTCCGATCTCTGAGGTTCTGACGTTACCAGAACCGCTCTGGGTTTATGTGGAAACAATCACACGATGTCAGACAGAACCGGACCGGTCCGATCTCTGAGGTTCTGACGTTACCAGAACCGCTCTGGGTTTATGTGGAAACAATCACACGATGTCAGACAGAACCGGACCGGTCCGATCTCTGAGGTTCTGACGTTACCAGAACCGCTCTGGGTTTATGTGGAAACAATCACACCATGTCAGACAGAACCGGACCGGTCCGATCTCTGAGGTTCTGACGTTACCAGAACCGCTCTGGGTTTATGTGGAAACAATCACACGATGTCAGACAGAACCGGACCGGTCCGATCTCTGAGGTTCTGACGTTACCAGAACCGCTCTGGGTTTATGTGGAAACAATCACACTATGTCAGACAGAACCGGACCGGTCCGATCTCTGAGGTTCTGACGTTACCAGAACCCCTCTGGGTTTATGTGGAAACAATCACACTATGTCAGACAGAACCGGACCGGTCCGATCTCTGGTTCTGACGTTACCAGAACCGCTCTGGGTTTATGTGGAAACAATCACACTATGTGAGACAGAACCGGACCGGTCCGATCTCTGAGGTTCTGACGTTACCAGAACCGCTCTGGGTTTATGTGGAAACAATCACACGATGTCAGACAGAACCGGGCCGGTCCGATCTCTGAGGTTCTGACGTTACCAGAACCGCTCTGGGTTTATGTGGAAACAATCACACCATGTCAGACAGAACCGGGCCGGTCCGATCTCTGAGGTTCTGACGTTACCAGAACCGCTCTGGGTTTATGTGGAAACAATCACACGATGTCAGACAGAACCGGGCCGGTCCGATCTCTGAGGTTCTGACGTTACCAGAACCGCTCTGGGTTTATGTGGAAACAATCACACGATGTCAGACAGAACCGGACCGGTCCGATCTCTGAGGTTCTGACGTTACCAGAACCCCTCTGGGTTTATGTGGAAACAATCACACCATGTCAGACAGAACCGGGCCGGTCCGATCTCTGAGGTTCTGACGTTACCAGAACCGCTCTGGGTTTATGTGGAAACAATCACACGATGTCAGACAGAACCGGACCGGTCCGATCTCTGAGGTTCTGACGTTACCAGAACCGCTCTGGGTTTATGTGGAAACAATCACACTATGTCAGACAGAACCGGGCCGGTCCGATCTCTGGTTCTGACGTTACCAGAACCGCTCTGGGTTTATGTGGAAACAATCACACCATGTCAGACAGAACCGGACCGGTCCGATCGCCACCTGGTTCCCTGGATGCTGAGGCGGGTTTCAGGTTCTGGGACCAAACAAGACATCTTTAAGTTCTCCAGAACTTTCTCCTCCTGCTGGTTCTGTTGGTTCTTTCTTCCTCTTTACTGTGGCCCAGCGCTTGATCAGGATGAGGCTTCTACCTGGTACCGATCCACTGCTCTAGAACCGGGTCTGGACTGTAGCCGATTGTCTTCGCTGTAGCTTCCTGCGGTGGTTCTAGGACCCAGAGTCCATTAAAGCCCGGCTAAGAACCTCCAGAACCCACAATAGAACTGTGGACTGAATGAATTCAACATTTTAAAGTTCATCTTCGTCCTCTCAGCTGACTGAGAGTAGTCCAGAAATATTCAGAACACTCAACAGAACCTTTATTTAAAGAACCAGAACCCTGACTGGGTCCATTAGAAACCTTAGACCGTCAGCAGCATTCATCCAGTAGAGGCAGAACAACAATCTGGGAACAGGTGCAGAGAACTGGAAGCTCTGAGCTGGAGGGAACCTCATGCATGAGCTCCATCTGCAGGTAGGAACACCATGAGGTCAGCTGGTCTGAGGTGGGTGTGGCCTCACCTGTCGGCACCATGTTCTGTAGGACCTCAGTAGAACCTTCTGGTCTCCTGTTAGTAGCTTCCAGCTTCAGGTTAGAAAAGTATCAAAGTTTTCTGGAGAACCTGGGCAGGCTCCTGCTGCTACCACAGACTGTATGTATATAAGACGCTGGTACAGGTACATATCAGGAGCTTACCTGGAACCAAACTTCTTCTTGTTTCCTGCAATTGTATGAAAAGTGATTTATGAATAAAGTTTGATTGATTGATTGAATGCAGGTCCAGACAGACGGTTTTTCCTGGCTCCGCCTCTCTCATGTCTCATTCTAACGGGCTAAGGTCATCCTGAGCTATCTCTGTAGTTATGCTGCTATAGGCTTAGACTGCTGGAGGACAGACTTACCACTTTTCTTCACTCTGCTACTTTTCTCTCCTACTACTCTCCAGTTGTATTACAGTACATTCTGTTATTTCGACTGTTAACTTTGTTTTCTCTCAGTGTTTTTCTCTCCATAGAAGATATACCTGGTCTGGTATCCTGCTTGGCTGCAATGCCCTGTTGGACGGGGGGCATCGACTGGGATGATCCTCCCAGTAACTGAACATCCACTGTGTCCTGTTATCAACTCTTTACTTTCTGTAACATAGAAAGTTCTCTTATATCAGATCTTCTGTTCCTTCTGTGTTTCTGCTCTGTCTTCTCAAACCCCCAGACGGTCGTGGCAGATGGCCGCTCCTACTGAGCCTGGTTCTGTTGGAGGTTTCTTCCTGTTAAAGGGGAGTTTTTCCTCTCCACCGTCGCTACATGCTTGCTCAGTATGAGGGATTGCTGAAGGATTGCTGTGGTTGGAAAGTCTGCATCAACGGGGCCCAACCTCACGCCAATGACTGACGCAATCTGCTGGGATTCCTTAAATAGGAAACTTTAAACTGATTGGAATGTTTGTATTAAAATGACTTTTCTTGTAAAGCACCTTGAGATGAAACATCTGTTGTGAATCAGCGCTATATTAATAAGCTGAATTGAATTGAGGAAATGACTCCTCCGCCTGAGCCTGTGTATAAAAAGCTGCTGAACTTCAGGTTTTCCTCGTTTGAAGAAGAGGAAGTGGAAACAGAGGATGAGAAGTCGTGCAGACCGGCGCTGAGTCAAACCCACTCGCTGTGGGGTGTGGACGAGTTTTTATTGGTTAGACAACGTCAGATACAGCCCAAAATATTCAGCCTTTACACAAAACATCAGAGGTTACAGTCCACCCGATCGCCATGGCAACAAATTGATCAGAGCTAAACCAAACGAGTGGTCGCCATGTTCTCTCTCTCTCACACACACACACAAATAACCTGATGAGAAGCACGATGTACAAAAAGCTGTAGAAAAATACTCTTATAAACCCAAAGAGCAGCAGAGAGGGGGAATGTTGTGGAGCTCAGCAGCCACCGACGTCTAACATTCAGCAGAGACCACAAACATCAGGGAGAAATAAAGTTCTCAAAGGTCCAGGAACTAAAGCAGTAAACGGCATCCAGAGAAAACCATGCCTCGGTTCATTCAGCAGCAGTTTAACTACTGTCGTCTGTCTGAATACGAATGTTTGTTTTACCTTCTATGTTTACAGTATTAATGGAATAAAGGTTTCAACCAGCTAAACACAATAATATCCTTTTTAGGGTTAATTTGTGCCAGAAATAATAGGTAAACTGTGCTGTTTTAAGTTATTAAAACTTCATTCAACTTTAAAAACATTTAAAGATGAGCTTGTGTCATTCAACAAATCATTAGCCTGAAGCTAGCTAGCGTTAAATGCTAACGGTTTCTCCTCTCTGATGAGTTTGTATCCAAATATGGACGTGATAAAACATGAATTTCTGTTTATTTATTGTGTGATTGTGAACATGTTAAAGTTTTAGCTAAGACACATGGACTAGAATTAAGCTCTGCTGGTCTCAAGAGAGCGACAACAACACAGCTAGCGCTAGCGGAGCTAACCTCCGTCACACATAAAAACATGGACTACGCCGTCGGTGTGCTACATTTGTGCTTCACATCATAGCTAGCTAAACAGTGCTGATGTTCATGTTAGTGACTCAGATGGATCAATTAATACATTTATGCATGAAATACAGAAACATATCATTTTGCTGTTAAGTTTACATAAGTAGCTAATTTACGGTTGAGATTTGTTTACATTTTGTTCCGTATATATGTACAATATTCTACGATAGTTGCTGATTAGCAGCGGTTTAAATGTCTTTTTGCTCTTAATTATATAGCAAAACATAGATTTTAGACAAAGACATTAACCAGTTTTATCAAACCAACATGTGAGTCTGTAACAGGGTTTAAATGTTCACCGCATTTTTTTATATTAAACTTTCCGCATGTCTGTTTTATTTAAAAAAATTTAAGTCAGTTTTTGTCAGGATTTGTAGATTACAAACTGGATTTTTTATTTTGTTTTGTCTTTATGAATCAAACACAACCAGCTGTGAGCATAAAGTCGTCTTAATAAGCATTTAGTTTGCTAATAGAAAACTCCTCTTCCTCACCCCGACCACACAGTTCACAGCTAACAGGCCGGTTTTAACTGAGTACAGGCACTATAGAGTGAAGCATTGTGGGAAGTTGAGTCCTCAGCTTGTTTGAATGGGAGCGATTCACTGATGCTTTGATAAATTGAACCTTTATATAGAAAATCAGTAAATAACGTGTTCTGTTATTAAGTTAAAGCTAATTATTTTATAACTGTGTTTTACATGTAAAGACTATAAGACTGTAAAGTTATTTAAATGTAGGAAGTTACTGGATTTTGTTCGGGATGAACGGTTTTAGATTCAACATAAATATATAATCTAATTCTGGTTAATATTCCTGTTAGAGAGTTTAGATGGAATATTTTTTCACACAGAAAACTTAATGTTTGAGTTTGAACTAGAATAAATTGATAAAAAGAATTGATTTTGGTTTTGATGGTGTTGAATTTTAGTTTTCAGAATGCTTATGGTTCTCTTTGTAGCAGGCAGCAGATCTTAAAACAAGAAACAAGATGTTTCAGGATCAGCTGTGACCATTTTTGTCTAATACTTCAACAAATACAACTAACAATATATATTTCATTAAAAAATTATAATAATATTCAGGACATTAACATGGCTGAAACACTTTAGCTCTGATTTAGAAAATCACTCTTAATCTGGAAAATAGAAGACTTTCAGTATAACAGAGGAAATGTGTTTGTCTTCGTTCTCAGCCAACAGTTACTTATGGGGCCCCTATGGGTTGGAGCTGGGCTGAAAACGGGCCCCAGACGGGACCGTCTGGAGGTACGTTATGGCCCCAGGTTAGCTTCCTGTTGTGGTTTGATGCAGGACATCTTTAATCAAAGACTGGGACCCATGAGAGCCCTGGATGTTTCGGCTCAATTTGAACTGAGGTTGTTGGGACCCCATCTGGTTCCGTCAGTCTGGTTACATGTGCAGAACCCAGCTGGGGCCCAGACCCTCTCAGAACCCACCCAGCCTGAGCTAACCCATCTGGGGCCCACATGCTGCTGCTGCTGCTGGCTGATAAAGAAGAACGGGGTTCAGTCTCTCCTCTGCCCCCTCATGGTGACCCTCTGCTCCTACACCAGGCCCCGTCACAAGGCCATCTTCAGCCAACGGTGACATCGCCTCCCCCTGGAACGACCTGCAGGGGGCGCGTCAGTCGGTCAGGTAGGTGTGGATGTAGATCTGCTGCTGGATCCAGGGGGTGAAGTGGGTCACGTTGCTGTAGACTCCCGGTCCCAGAACCTTGCTGAAGCACACGCTGCCCCAGGACGTCAGGCCGAAGAGCGTCCAGTGGAGGCCGTCCTCCTCCTCGCAGACCAGCGGGCCGCCGCTGTCGCCCTGCAACAGAGGTCAGGTTACCGCCGAGAACGCGGAACGGGTCCTATCCCAGCAGAACCGGAACGTCTCGCCGAATGAGTCTGCAGAACCCTACCATGCAGGAGTCCACGGTTCCAGCTTCGTAGCCAGCACAAAGCATCCTGGGAGTTATGGTCTTCATGTCAAAGTAGGACTGACACTGAGACATGGAGATGATGCGGACCTCCCCTTCCTGGAGCTTAAAGGGCACTGCAGAAAGAACCCAGAGGTCAGAGGTGTAGCCGGGCCTCGGACCGACACAACCACATCTGTACATACATATACATGGAAACGATGCAGAGGGAGGATAAACCAGCCGGATGTAGGGAGTGGCTGTAACTTGTTTCATCACCATTAAATTAAAAAAAACATCTTCTATTTAGTTTTCTTGTTTGTTTAGTTAGAAATATTCTACTTCCACGTAATGTGGGAACATTAAATAAAGTGATCAGTATCTGGCACGTCCGCTTCCTGAGTCCAACTTTAGCTCAGAGAGACTCAACAAATCCAAATATTACAGACCAACAAGCTGCGAGGATCTCTGCAGACGAAAACAATCTGTCATGTTATCCTCTGAATGGACATCAGCTCGGACGGGTCAACAGGGTGAGGTAGACGGAGACACGTTGGGAGGAAAACAAGGAGCGCTGTTGCCTCACCTGGCTGCTGTTTATTATCACTTGATTCTTATTATAATAAAACAAAACATAATAATCACTTTCAGCCTGTTTATAGTTATAAAGGACAGAGTTTATGAGGATGAAGTCAATATCTCTAAGAGACTCCAGGCTGTATGTTTACATGCCTCAATGACAATAATCCATACATTATCTATGCTGTCTATCCTTCGTAAGGCCGCGGTATTAACAGGGTAGCAGGTATTACTATTAATATTAATAATAAAGTCATTAAACATAAAGCCACAGCAGCAAAACACTATTTTCATGTCACATATTAAGCAGAATTACTGCCAATAACCCATCATACCAATCCCAGGTTGTCGGCTGCTCAGTCAGCTCAAACATCCTGGTTCTGTGGCTCATTCCAGTCAATTAACATCCTCTACATCCTCCCCAGTCCGTCTCTCTGCAGGATCCTGGTTCTACTTCTCCTCATTATTATTTACCAGAAGCACAGCTGAGCTCTCTCCCTCCTACTATGCTGCCCTCTGGTGGCGACTTTAGGCACGCTTTAATCCTTTTCCCTCAAGATTAATTACTTTTCTTTAATTAAAGCAATCATTGTTTACAGAGTCGCCATCTTGGGTCATAAATACAGTTAATATTTAAGACATACTTGGTGGTTCGATAAGACTTTTAAACTTTAGGCCGTGTGATTGGCTGGCTGCATTTGCTCAGCATTCCTGTTAAAGGGGAGTTTTTCCTCTCCACCGTCGCTACATGCTTGCTCAGTATGAGGGATTGCTGAGGTTGGAGTCTGCATCAATAGGACGCAACCTCAAGTCAAATACTCCGTGCAATCTGCTGGGATTCCTTAGATAGAAAACTAACTAAACCTTTAAACTGATTAGAATGTTTGAATTAAAATGACTTTTCTTGTAAAGCACCTTGAGATGAAACATCTGTTGTGAATCGGCGCTATATTAATAAGCTGAATTGAATTGAGGAAATGACTCCTCCGCCTGAGCCTGTGTATAAAAAGCTGCTGAACTTCAGGTTTTCCTCGTTTGAAGAAGAGGAAGTGGAAACAGAGGATGAGAAGTCGTGCAGACCGGCGCTGAGTCAAACCCACTCGCTGTGGGGTGTGGACGAGTTTTTATTGGTTAGACAACGTCAGATACAGCCCAAAATATTCAGCGTTTACACAAAACATCAGAGGTTACAGCCCACCCGATCGTCATGGCAACAAATTGATCAGTAAACGGCTAAATGTTTAGGCGTCCAGAGAAAACCATGCCTCGGTTCATTCAGCAGCAGTTTAACTACTGTCATCTGTCTGAATACGAATGTTTGTTTTACCTTGTATGTTTACAGTATTAATGGAATAAAGGTTTCAACCAGCTAAACACAATAATATCCTTTTTAGGGTTAATTTGTCCCAGATCCTTTGTAGGGCCGCGGTATTAACAAGGTAGCAGGTATTATTATTATTAATAATAAAGTCATTAAACATAAAGCCACAGCAGCAAAACCCTATTTTCATGTCACATATTAAGCAGAATTACTGCCAATAACCCATCATACCAATCCCCAGGTTGTCGGCTGCTCAGTCAGCTCAAACCTCGTTGTGAGCCATGTCTGATGACACGTCTCCATACGGCGGCCCGTCCCCTATAATGCACAGTGGTTACTCACTCCTGTTGCCCATGTGACCCCAGCCGGTGATGTAACAGTAGGAGTCTGGCGAGGGCAGCCGACCGGGCTGAGGCAGACACACCGGCCTGACGTGGGTCGTCTCCTCCACCTGTAACGACACCAGCCCATCAGCACCGCCCCGTCTCTGCTGACGGTCACAGCTGTGTGAAGGTCTGACCTCAGAGTCCAGCTGGACCACGCTGATGTCATAGTCCACCACGGCTCTGTTGTAGCGCGGGTGAACCACGATGGAGCGGACGCTTCGGGTCTGACTGTGAGCGCCGGGATGGTCCAGGTTGGTCAGGCCCAGAACCACCTTCCACAGCTCCGCGTTCTCCCTCCTGTTACACAGAAACCGAGTCCAGAGTTCAGACCAGAGTCCAGACCCCCCACCCCGACAGATCAAAACCCGCCTCACCCCTCGAAGCAGTGAGCCACCGTCAGAGCCCACTGCCGGGCGATGAGGACGCAACCGCAGACGTGTCCGCTCTGACCGCTCTGCAGCGAGCACTGCCATGGCCACGCCCCCCGCCGCGACACCCGGCCCCCCAGGATACGCTTCCTCCTGAGACGATGGGGAACCACCGCTGGACGCAGACCACATTCTAACGACACCAGCAGGTTAAACTTGGTCTGTGCTTTACAGTAACAGCATGAATTCACATAGAAACCAGACAGAGCAGGTAAAGAAGAGATGTTCACCTTCTCTGGAGCACAGGACTGAAACTCTTCTCCTGGAATGACACGCATGACTGGAGGAAAGATCCAGAAGGACGTAGTTAGAAAAATCATCCAGGTCTGCCTTAAAGTGCCAACATTCACAGTTGATGTTGTTTTGAAACAGTTTCTACGGTTTGACTGAGCTCACGTCGAAGTAGTGAGAATTTCACTGGGGAAACATCACAGGAAAACATTTCTGGATTTCTATCATTGTCGATCTATTTGGGCCAACAGCGGCCGGACATTCTTAGAGTTTGGACTGAATAAACAGATCGGTCTCCATGAGATGTTTGTTTTTCCTGATTTCACACGAACTATAATCTAAATCCAGATAAATGGATCCTGGAATCGTCCCCAATATTTTTATCTCTCTTGTGTTTTACAAAAATTGGGGGCTTGTCTGGGATACCTTTGCTCTAAAAATCAAGATGTTTTTAGAAATAGAATTTATTGTATGTGAAATTTTATTGTTTACCTTTCATAAAAAAATTGGCAGTCCCGAACTGAGAATTTTTCCTCTGTCCAGCAGCACTAATAAACCACAATCACGATTTAAAACTAACCAGGAACTTATTTTCTCCTTTTGTCCAAACCTTCACATCTGAACCACGTCATAGTAAAATAAACATCTCCTGCACTGACACTGTGGGATGAGTGTTGATTGAAACCGAGAGCCTGGATCTAATCGGTACCTCCTCTTCTCCAGTCGGGCCTGCAGGGCAGAACCATTTCTCAGGTTCCACTCTGGATGGACGTGTAACCATCGGCGACGGCCAGGGACTCCAGGCTGGTCAGGTACCAAGGAAACAGAGGAGGGAACCCTGAAGAGGAGCTGATTATAGTTACTCTGCCATGCTTTCGGGTGGCTGTGTATGTGATTAGTGCTCATTAATCGGTTTATGAAGCCAATGGGTCGGGACCTCTCTGGTGATATAATGTCACAGTGAGGGAACCACTGGTTTGTCTGTGTGTTACTAACCTTACCCTAGCCCCAGCTGGTTGCAGGTCAGTTTGCTCAGGTCAGGGTTCCACTCGTCTGCACAGACCTGATACTCTGCTGCCGTCTTAAACACGGTCAGAACAGAACCGGACCGATCGGACAGAGAGACTGCAGAGAGCAGCACAGAACCAGTCACACACAAGAAACATTCACGCCCATCCCTTTATATAACTGCCACTAAATCAGCTATTTCCACCCAGTAGATGTTCATCTTCACAGCTGTGGCTCCCAACTGAAGCTTTAAAGACCCACTCCAATGAAAATCATGTTTTTCGTGTTGTTAACATGTTCTTGAGGCATTTTTCTGATGATAGAGGACATATCTGAAGAAAATCAAGCTCAAAAGTGCATTTCTGATTATTTCTGCTTCCAAATCACTGTGAATCAGTAGCAGACACTAAACGGCCGTCTAAAACAGACCGTGTGACGTAGCAACCGCACTGGGCGTGGCTACAAGCTCCTCCTCCTGCTCCTCTTTGCCCCGCCCACTCAGGTTCTGAGAAGTAGAGAAGGCGATGACGGATCAACAGATGTGCTGTAGCGGGTTCTGCTGGCAGGGGGAAAAAATGGGCTTCGCTAGTAAACCACTTTTTATTTTTTTTTTTTACGTGTCCTGTTTGACAGTGTGGAGCTCAGAATTGGTGTCTGAGTACCAAGTAGAAGCCCAACAGATTTACTTTCACAAGCGGAGCAGTACAGCTTTTGCTATAGTACTCCACTTGATTTATGTGTGAAAAATCTTTATTATGAATTGTTGGGGTTTTTATTTCCTGATATTATGGACACGGAGACGGAAAATTAAGGAGAAGAAAGAAGGAAGATGAAGAAGAGAGGTAGGAAACAAAAAGTCAAGAGAGAGGGTGAGTTGAAAACACAAGAGAGGAAGGGGAACAAAGAAAACACAGGAAAACATTGAAGTCTGCCTCCATACCCACAGGACGGCAGAGAGAGGGGGAAAAACAAAACACGAAAAAGGAACATCGACAAAACAAACCAAACATTGTGAACTAAGAATTACACAACCACATCACACAAAAATAGATATAAAAATACAACAACAATGTCACAGAAAAACTCATGGTACCGATCAATCAAGCTCTAGTAATGATAACCTCAGCCCAAGAATATATCCTTAAACACCAGAGACCCCACATCTATGTGTGTGTGTTAGAATGCTGGTGCATATAAGGTTTCTCCATAAGAGTGTTCGATAGTTGGTGTGAGCAGACATCAATCCGTCTCCCAGGAATCGATGCAGACATGAAGGAGATCGGAGTAAAGACGTCCAAAGGACCCCCAGGCGGACCCGGGCGGGGCCGACCGCATCCCCCAAGAGAGAAGCAAAGGAGAACCCCAGGGGAACATCCAGCAGCTACTATGCAGGGGCCCGGGGGGCAGCAGTGACGAGCCCACGGGCCCCGCCGGCAACCGGCCGCGCCAGGGCGGGCCGGTCAATGGACCAGGGGAGCCAGGGCCCAGGGGCGCCCCACCCCCCAGCAGGGACCCGACAGTAAACCACTTTTGAAGCCGGGTGCAGGACCTTCCATCAGGTGGACAGGCCGTATCTTCACCGGTCAGTTTATTATTTTCTGTCGGGAACCATCTGCTTGTTTGTGAGGGGCTGTAAATTAGCAGGAGAGCTAGCATAAACGGGGAGAGGGAGGAGTCCTCTGCGCCAATAGCTCCGCCCACAACACTGAGGCGAATTGCTAATGAGCTACTGTCGCTCTTCTGAAGCCATGTCCTAGGAAACAGCACAGGTTTTGTGATTTTGGCTAAAAACGGCATGTTAACAATTTAAAGACCACTGAGATCACTTGAAAATAGCTCAATAAGATGATGGGAGTGGGTCTTTAAGCCTCGTTCTCTGACACGATTTCTGTGTTTTAACTCCAACAACATAAACCAAGCTGTAAACCGATGAGTAAATCTCTGATCGGTGCGCCGTACCACAGTTCCACTCATCAGAGCTGTCTGAGCAGTGCTTCTTCCCGTCACACCACAGGGTCCGGTGAACACACTGGTGGTTGTTGCAGGCGAGCTCGTTGTCCCTGCAGACCGCTGCACCAATAAAACAGCAAGAAATTGTTTAATAATCATCGTCATGAAGTCTTTAAAGACACTTTCTGTTAATAATCACAAGTTTAAATGTCTGGTTGTGTCTCACAGCAGTTGGCCTCGTCCACCTGTAGGGGGCAGTCTGGGAGGCCATCGCAGATCATGGTGGGTTTGATGCAGACTTTGCTCCCGGGACACTCCCACAGAGCGCGCTCAGAGCAGCCTGAGGCAGAGAAGGCAGCAAGGTCACAAGGGTTTCAAACTACAGACAGGCGGACGGAGACACGGCAGTCTGTCCCACCGCAGTTGTCCTCGTCGCTGTGGTCGTCGCAGTCCAGGTGTCCGTCGCAGCGCTTGCTCGCCAGAACGCAGCGGCCTGACCGGCACTTGAAGTGGCTGGGGGAGCACTCTGTCACCATGGCAACACAGCAGCATCCATTCAGAGTCAGCATGTAAAACTTTATCGTCGTCGTCAGAACGAACAGAGACGTACCGTCAACTCCGTCCTCCGGCAGCAGGCAGGTGACGTTTCCTCCCTCCTCGGGGAACTGACTGCAGTCAGAGTCTTCGGGCCACTGCAGACCCACAATGCCGAGCACCGACTCACACTTCTGTTTGGCGTTGCGGCACAGCGACCTGCAGGACGGAGAACGTCAGGACTCAGAGGGACAAACGGAGCAGCGGGGGGACGTCTAAGTCAGGGAGAACGGAAGCAGCCACTGACCTGCAGGGCGGGACCCGCTGCAGGCTGACCGGGTCACACTTCGGAACCAGCAGCGTGCAGGCGTAGAACATGAGGTACTGGTAGCAGCCGGTCTGGACCAGCGCCGGGAACAGGGACGACTCCCAGGACACCGAGCTCTCTCTCTGAGACAGGTGGCCCAGGTAGTTGGGGTAGCTGGTCAGGTTGTAGGGGAGGTTCATGCACAGCTCCAGGGTGATGGGCTCACAGCGAGCTGCAGGCCAGAGAGCAGAGTTAGTACCACCCCTCACCACCAGGGGGCGACATTCCACACATTGATCCAGAGAGCAGAGTTAGTACCACCCCTCACCACCAGGGGACAACATTCCACACATTGATCCAGAGAGCAGAGTTAGTACCACCCCTCACCACCAGGGGGAGACATTCCACACATTGATCCAGAGAGCAGAGTTAGTACCACCCCTCACCACCAGGGGACAACATTCCACACATTGATCCAGAGAGCAGAGTTAGTACCACCCCTCACCACCAGGGGACGACATTCCACACATTGATCCAGAGAGCAGAGTTAGTACCACCCCTCACCACCAGGGGGAGACATTTCACACATTTATCCAGAGAGCAGAGTTAGTACCACCCCTCACCACCAGGGGACAATATTCCAGACATTGATCCAGAGAGCAGAGTTAGTACCACCCCTCACCACCAGGGGACAACATTCCACACATTGATCCAGAGAGCAGAGTTAGTACCACCCCTCACCACCAGGGGGAGACATTTCACACATTAATCCAGAGAGCAGAGTTAGTACCACCCCTCACCACCAGGGGGAGACATTTCATGCATTAATCCAGAGAGCAGAGTTAGTACCACCCCTCACCACCAGGGGGAGACATTTCACACATTAATCCAGAGAGCAGAGTTAGTACCACCCCTCACCACCAGGGGGCGACATTCCACACATTGATCCAGAGAGCAGAGTTAGTACCACCCCTCACCACCAGGGGACAACATTCCACACATTGATCCAGAGAGCAGAGTTAGTACCACCCCTCACCACCAGGGGACGACATTCCACACATTGATCCAGAGAGCAGAGTTAGTACCACCCCTCACCACCAGGGGGAGACATTTCACACATTAATCCAGAGAGCAGAGTTAGTACCACCCCTCACCACCAGGGGACAACATTCCAGACATTGATCCAGAGAGCAGAGTTAGTACCACCCCTCACCACCAGGGGGAGACATTTCATGCATTAATCCAGAGAGCAGAGTTAGTACCACCCCTCACCACCAGGGGGAGACATTTCACACATTAATCCAGAGAGCAGAGTTAGTACCACCCCTCACCACCAGGGGGCGACATTCCACACATTGATCCAGAGAGCAGAGTTAGTACCACCCCTCACCACCAGGGGGAGACATTTCATGCATTAATCCAGAGAGCAGAGTTAGTACCACCCCTCACCACCAGGGGGCGACATTCCACACATTGATCCAGAGAGCAGAGTTAGTACCACCCCTCACCACCAGGGGGAGACATTCCTCACATTGATCCAGAGAGCAGAGTTAGTACCACCACCAGGGGAAGACATTCCACACAATGATCCAGAGAGCAGAGTTAGTACCACCCCTCACCACCAGGGGGAGACATTCCACACAATGATCCAGAGAGCAGAGTTAGTACCACCCCTCACCACCAGGGGGAGACATTCCACACATTGATCCAGAGAGCAGAGTTAGTACCACCCCTCACCACCAGGGGACAACATTCCACACATTGATCCAGAGAGCAGAGTTAGTACCACCCCTCACCACCAGGGGGAGACATTCCACACATTGATCCAGAGAGCAGAGTTAGTACCACCACCAGGGGGAGACATTCCACACAATGATCCAGAGAGCAGAGTTAGTACCACCCCTCACCACCAGGGGGAGACATTCCACACATTGATCCAGAGAGCAGAGTTAGTACCACCCCTCACCACCAGGGGGAGACATTCCACACATTGATCCAGAGAGCAGAGTTAGTACCACCCCTCACCACCAGGGGGAGACATTCCACACAATGATCCAGAGAGCAAAGTTAGTACCACCCCTCACCACCAGGGGGAGACATTCCACACATTGATCCAGAGAGCAGAGTTAGTACCACCCCTCACCACCAGGGGGCGACATTCCACACAATGATCCAGAGAGCAGAGTTAGTACCACCCCTCACCACCAGGGGGAGACATTCCACACATTGATCCAGAGAGCAGAGTTAGTACCACCCCTCACCACCAGGGGGAGACATTCCACACAATGATCCAGAGAGCAGAGTTAGTACCACCCCTCACCACCAGGGGGCGACATTCCACACAATGATCCAGAGAGCAGAGTTAGTACCACCCCTCACCACCAGGGGGAGACATTCCACACATTGATCCAGAGAGCAGAGTTAGTACCACCCCTCACCACCAGGGGGAGACATTCCACACAATGATCCAGAGAGCAGAGTTAGTACCACCCCTCACCACCGGGGGACAACATTCCACACATTGATCCTGCTGATCAACAACTGAAAAACCTTTTTCAGACAAGTTTCTTCCGCCGCTGCGACATCTTTTGCAGTTAAGAGTCATTTTCTCTGTGGTTTTAGAGGAGCGAGGGTTCAGTGACGGAGCTGCCTGGGTCTGAGTTTGTGATTGGTCTGGATTAAGTAATGACTGTAGTATTAAGCTACCTGATAGGCTATGATGAAAGAGGAAGGGAAACTTTTTTTATTGCACTTTCTTTTCCTATCGTCCATCACCACACGTCTATCGATTGATTTATATCGTTAGAGAATCATCGTCCAGCCCTGCCGTACAGGCATGAAAATTCGTACACTTGTAGAACTTCCCAAGATCTACCTACAAGCCTTAAAACGTCATAGTCCAAAACTAACAGGAAGTCGGCCATCTTGGTTTGAACGTGTGATTTTGACCCCGTTTTCGCCGTTTACAGCCTCTGCATTTGATCGAACTCCTCCTTCAGCTTGTAACCTGGTCAGGATTGGTCTTCAGGCATCGGGGATCTAAGGTTATCAAAAAAACGGACTTTTCGCACATGTTGAAGGCCAGGCCTCAAAGTTTGACTAAACGCCAAAAGTATAAAAGTTCTTATATCTATTGTTCAGAAAGTCACAGAGGGATGAAACCTGCTGTTGTGGATGGTCATCGGGTCCCTGACGAATCACAATGGTTGAATGCTGACATCACTTAGGCCCCACCCCCTGAGAACAGGAAGTGTAATGTTTTGCTGTGAAAGGTCCCAATTTTACACCTTTGACCCAATCAACACCAAATCCTGTCCAGTACTGAGAGTTTTAGAAATAGGGCGGGTCTGTGGCGGCGTGGCGAGGTCCAGCGTCACGCCGTGGTCATACGTTTGGCTCTAATTTCCATTAAAAGTATTTGATCTGCATCCGATTTACAGAGGATGGATATTAGTCCCACCCCTAAATGTATTATTATTTTATGCCATTTCCACAGGTTGCATTTAAACAAACTCCTCCTATGGCTCTTGACTGACCTCTAAAAGAGCCAACGTACGTTTAAGGCGTTTGGGATCAAACCCTGTCTACAGTGTTTTGCCGCATCAAACCCATGTGGGCGTGGCCAGGCGTAGAGATCTTACCTTTCGCCATAAAAGACAAAAGGTGTAATAACTTCTACGCACAAGGTTGGAGACAAACCAAACTTTCTGTGTGTCATCACAGACCAGGACCCAAGCACAATCAAATCATAATCACTTTAGCCCCTCCCACTTTTAACAGGAAGTTCCTTGTTTTGATAGTGGATCTCCTCCTTTGACACTTACACTGATATATGATCCCAGCTGAGTCCGACGACACACCAAAAAGTGATGTTGAATGATGATTTGAACAGTGAATTTTGGATTGATTTTGTGGGCGTGGCACAGAGTTCTTTATCTCGCCTTTGACATACGGTTGGATCCAATTCCAATGTGAATTAAAGCTGTAAGCAGCCTGGAACGGCCCTCACAGCAAGGCGCCGCTTCGGCCTGTGTCGCGTCCGCGGGACCCAGGCAACGCCACCTCAACGCTTCCACTGAGCCTGCTGATCAAATCTGCATGAAAAAGTCTTGAAAAGGTAAAAATGGGAGCTTTCCAACAAAATGGCCGACTTCCTGTGGGGTATGGACCCTGGCTTCAAAATAGTTTAAAAGGTCTTCATAAACTATAAACACTCACTAAATTTCACAATCCTGGTTGAAAAAACTGCTTATTGCTGACTATTTAAATGCAACTAGGGGGCGCTGTGGAGGGAATAGGCCAAGCCCACCAAATATTTTAACAAATATCTGTTAGGGGTTGAACTAATATCCATGTTGCTGAATTTGGTGCAGATCGGATGATGTATGTGGAAATTAGAGGCAAATGTATTTCCATGGCGTGATGCCGTGATTCGCCATGCTCCCACAGCCACACCCTCTTTCAGACACCCCCAGTACTGGCCAAGAAATGACCCCATCCTGTTTTCAGTCACTGATCACAGCCAGATGTTGATTAGGCAAAAGGAGGAAAATATGAATTTTTCAAAGTAAAACATTGCACTTCCTGTTTTCAGGGGGCGGGGCTTAAGTGATATCACAATATGAGCGTCAGGATTCGTCAGGGACCTGATGACCACATCCACCACAGCAGTTTTCATCCCTCTGTGACTTTCTGAATAGGAGATATAAGAACGTTTATATTTTTGCCATTTAGTCAAACTTTGAGAGATTTAATCAGTGTTAAAGAAAGTATCGGGTTTTTGCTCCGGGTTTTACCTGGGAGCACGGCAGTTGGACAAGTGGTCAATTAATTAAATTGATTGATTATTTTCCGACGAGGGTTTTTTTTAAGCTTTTGTTTCACTCAAGGAAACTAGAAAGCGATGGGGGAGACGTCCTTCATTGGAACTGGGTACCCAGGCAGACAATCGGGTCTGTAATCTAGCAACACTTCACCTCCAGACAGTCCAATATGTCGACAGAAAGAAAGAAAAAAATAAATGAATAAATAAAAGAATTAATGGGCCCAGGGGAGGAATTTGGATAATCTTAAAGAAAATCTAAAAGTTATGTTATGTTAAGAACCAGAGGAACCAGTTCAGGAACCAGAAGAACCAGTTCAGTAACCAGATGAAACCAGTTCAGGAACCAGAAGAACCAAAAGGAACCAGGTCAGGAACCAGAAGAACCAAAGGAACCAGTTCAGGAACCAAAAGAACCAAAGGAACCAGTTCAGGAACCAGAAGAACCAAAGGAACCAGTTCAGGAACCAGAAGAACCAGAGGAACCAGTTAAGTAACCAGATGAAACCAGTTCAGGAACCAGAAGCGCCTATTGGTGCTGATGAGCCGTGGGGCGGCCATCTTGGACAGGTATCCCCGCTCTACTTTATAATCGGTGTGGCAGACGCAATGATGCATCAGCGCGTTTACAGATTTTTATACGTTGTTTTTTGTCTGCAAACACCAAACATTTAGCTCTGATACCGGACAGATGGATCAGCTTATTTCTACATTCATAGTTGAATATTTTGATTTACTCATAAAATGTATTAAAAAACACACACAATGCTACAAGATAGAGAAGCAGAAAGTACTACTCAGATATTTTAATAATTGATTAATATATACAGTATAATTCATGTGTAATATGCGTATATATATTCCAGGTGAAGGAACAAAACAAAGTGGTGTACACGTGAGAAGTGGAACGAAAATCATGCATGATTCCAAACATTTTTTACAAATAAATAACTGATAAGTGGGGTGTGCGTAATTATTCAGCCCCCTGAGTCAATACTTTGTAGAACCACATCTGGTGGAAAATTGTTATGCAATTAGGAATTAAGTGTATATTCTCTGTTTAGTGAATGCATCTAGGGTAAAATGACAAGCTTATTGTTCCAGCTTAATGTTATGAGAAAGATATACGTGTCAGGTCACCAGAGAGACAGACGCCGGGGCAGTAAGATAACAGTCTGGCCTTCAGATGAGCTGCTTTATGCGTTGCTATGAGACTCGTGTGAAGCAGTTACTCTGGAGGCGTGAAGGATGGAGAAGACGTCTACAGAGATAAACAATGATTGCTGAATACTATTTAAGCGGTTAGTTAGAAAGGTTGGTTAGGGTGATGCACGAGTAACTCTGTCCCCTCCGTGTTCTGGCCAGACATGTTTGAATTAAATACTTAAACGCCTTCTGGGACTCAAGTCTTCTTTATAATGGAAACCCTGAGATACTATTTTTTGCCATTACACTTGGCGCCCAACGCAGCCTCAGCGAACAGAATGGACCGGCAGGGACAGGGTCAGGGGAGTTGCTAGCGTCCTGGGAAAGTTTCTCCCAGCCTCTTACCTCCAGTAGCTGTTTGGGAGATGGAGGCCTTGAAGCGTCTCTGTCGGCCCGGCTGTCGCCTGAGACAGAACCTGGTAAGACTGAGTCCTTTAAATAAATAGTGATAACAGAATTTTATTTGCACTCTCAGGAGGTGAAATATTTGCTAGCGGTTTTGTGTTTATTTACTTACACGCGGTTGATTGATTGATTACTTAATATAATATATATACTTATATATAATTGTATGGTTAATTATTTAATCAACGTTAAAGAAAGTATCGGGTTTTTGCTCCGGGTTTTACCTGGGAGCACGGCAGTTGGACAAGTGGTCAATTAATTAAGTTGATTGATTATTTTCCGACGAGGGTTTTTTTAAGCTTTTGTTTCACTCAAGGAAACTGGAAAGCGATGGGGGAGACGTCCTTCATTGGAACTGGGTACCCAGGCAGACAATCGGGTCTGTAATCTAGCAACACTTCACCTCCAGACAGTCCAATATGTCGACAGAAAGGAAAAATAATAATAAATAAATAAATAAAAGAATTAATGGGCACTGGGGAGGAATTTAGATAATCTGTAAGAAAATCTAAAAGTGATGTCATTTCTTTGTGGTTCATTTATGTGGTTTTGTTTATTTCTCTTTTATTTACTCTTGTTTGCTTCTTCCAGAACTGGAGTGTTTGAGCATTAAGATCATTAGTTTGATGACTTGGTATAATGCAGAATGTCACACACACACACAGTTATTGTAACACATTCCATGGTAGAACTGCTGATGAGTTTCTCTGAGTTGTCCTGTGTTTTTCTTCAGGCTGGTTGGGACCCCTGCCTTCGGTCCAGCGGTGCTGGGGAGGGCCACAAGGAGCCCTAGTACCTCCCCCACCCTTGGAATAAGGGGTTTGGCAGCCATAACAAAGGCGGAGGCTGGACTCCGGCCTGAATGCGGGCTGACCAGTGGGCAGAGGGGAAAACTCTTGCTCAGGTGAGATGAGTTATTTGGGGGCTGTGGTCCCTGAAACATGGCGATTAGCTGGATCGAGAGGGGGGGGCCCTGGGCCGGCCAGCCTGCAGAAATTCAGGCAGGACAAAAAAACACACAGCTCAAATGCAATTAAGAAATGCTTGCTGACTGATGTAGCTGTATTTTATCTCTGTGACACCTGCTTATGACACACATACTCACTCCCTTAGGAAGGTAAATCTTGTTTTGTTTCTGCCAGAGGACCCTTGGAGCGAAAGGGGTAAAATAAGGTAAATACTAATCTTATCTGGTGAACATTAAAGCGTCAGAGCAGTTAGTGGGCCTTATTAGAAATTTTGCTTGGAAAATGACTGAATTGATCTCAAGCTGTGAAGTATTCTGTGTCTCCTACCAGGATAAGGGGCAAGAGGTCAGGAGAGAAGAAACCCTGAGATACTTTTTTTGCCATAACAGCCTTCACAGCGCTTAGCTGCTCGCGCCTAATAATCCGATTTGTTTCAAACTGCATGTGAACGATCTTTCTCAGCCCCTAAACAGGATAAATAGGATAAATCTGGAATAAACTTTGCCCTTTAAAAATGTTGGCACAGCTGTATCTCCCTGTGGTGGGAATATTTCAAGGCAATGTGAATTAATTGATTAATTGATTAATTACATGTTAGTAAAACAATTGTTTTAATAACACATATATACATATACATATACATATACATATGTACATACATATATATATATATACATACATACATACATACATACATACATGCATACATGCATACATGCATATATACATGCATACATACATATATACATGCATATATATATATATATGTAATATACCTGGAGTTAGTTGGGTTTAAGATGAGGCTGCTTGGTCGACAATGGGTTGAAATGATCACATTTCCTATCTACTATACATGTTAAAACCGTCAAAATAACGTGCTGCTACACACACACACACATATATATATATATATATATATATATATATATATATATATATATATATATATATATATATATATATATATATATATATATATATATATATAGTGGCCCCTAAGGCTGAGGTGGAGGAAGACTATTTAAGATTTCTAAGGTTTTCCTTTCAGCTAAATCAATTTAAGATGGAACCAAATTAAAGCGAAGACAACTCGGTTTACGCCGTATTCTGTAACTTCTGGTCGCCACTGTTGCGTTGTTTCCCTAGCAACCACCAGGTTGTTTCCGTAGCAACCACGTACTAGTATCAAACAAAAGAACCTAGCTTGCAGCTGTCTATTCAACCTCTCAGGTATCTGTTGACTTCAACCGGAAAGAGAAACTAATTGTTTAGTATTTTAAACTGTTTTTTAGTGAGAGGACGTTACGCTAAATGTTGTTGTTATTCAATTCATACAAATGTATCTGGGCGTGAAGACCTTTCAATAATAACCAGCTAACAAACTTTAGGACGCATATTTTACGGGTTCACGTTGTTTAAGAGAAAAGAGACAAATAAAGGTTCTCCCTGTGTTTCTTGGAATCGGGCACCTCTGTTACGTCTTACGCCGTTTGGACAAGTGTGACATTTGATCTAAGGATTTTCCAGGTTCCAGGTATCAAAAAGAGAATGGATTATGGGAAAATATTCCTATTTTCAAATTTATTTTTCCCTGTTTCATGGACTTTTGACATGACATTTCTTGCAGAGCTGATCGTAGTTTTCATTGTTCCCTTTATCCGTTACCATAGTAATCATTTTGTGTTGAGCTAATGTTTTGAATATTGTCAATTATGTTTTTATTTGTTACTTTATGTGTTATAATACATTGGAATAAGTGAAACCTATCATTATTGCTCATTTATGATCTTTTGGTTTCATTTATTTTGTGTTTCATTCACTTTTAAATTAAATTATATTTGTTCATAACATTTCGTTTTTTCTTCTTCTTTAGTCTAATCCTAGAGTGTATCCAATGCCTGATAGCACCAGCACCTCCCTGGACGTTTTGGACCCTTAAGGCCAGTGGAGTAACGGCTGTTTATTTAGCAGGTGGAGAGGTGATATACAGTAAATGTGTCTAGAGAATGTGTAACATAGGAGATCATCAGCGTGTTCAGACGGGCGTCTGTGAGGAGCAGATTGGATTAGGAGGCTTCTGGCCGTTTGAGGCTGCTAGCACCTTTAGTTCTCTGACGTATTTAATACGTTGTTCCTCAGATCAGATTCTAGAGCTGAGACACCATCAGTACGGTGAGGAGGACGGACTCTAGACCTGAGACACCATCAGTACGGTGAGGAGGACGGACTCTAGACCTGAGACACCATCAGTACGGTGAGTAGGACAGACTCTGGACCTGAGACACCATCAGTACGGTGAGGAGGACGGACTCTAGACCTGAGACACCATCAGTACGGTGAGGAGGACGGACTCTGGACCTGAGACACCATCAGTACGGTGAGGAGGACGGACTCTAGACCTGAGACACCATCAGTACGGTGAGGAGGACGGACTCTAGACCTGAGACACCATCAGTACGGTGAGGAGGACGGACTCTAGAGCTGAGTGACCATCAGTACGGTGAGGAGGACGGACTCTAGACCTGAGACACCATCAGTACGGTGAGGAGGACGGACTCTAGACCTGAGACACCATCAGTACGGTGAGGAGGACGGACTCTAGACCTGAGACACCATCAGTACGGTGAGGAGGACGGACTCTGGACCTGAGACACCATCAGTACGGTGAGGAGGACGGACTCTAGACCTGAGACACCATCAGTACGGTGAGGAGGACGGACATCCTGATAACTCACAGCAGTTGTTGCTCCTGGGGTCGCAGGCGGCGGAACCGGCTCCACACGCTGGGTGGCAGGAGGCGGAGCCACAGCCGGGCTGACCCGGGACACACCCACTTTGGTCTGGAGGAGACACGAGGAGAGCAGCCATCAACCATCTCAATCGGACTCATCTACATCGTTGGTACGTCTACAGAACCGATCGGGTCAGAACCGACTGTATTTAGACCTAAACCCAGTCGGTTCTACGGTACCTTCACCATCAAAACTGTTCAGTAGCAGGTGTGATCCTGCTGTGATGTCACTTCCTCTGCCAGGTGGAGGTGTGTGTTTGTGCCCTGCATCCAGGAATTAGATTCATTGAACAAAAATCGCTGTATGCTAGTTTAATAAAGAGCTTGTTACAGTTTAATGTGTGGACATGATCGCTGCACTCTTCCTTCAGAAAGATGCTGACATCATCAGGACAGCTCCTTCCTACATGACATCATCGGGACAGCTCCTTCCTACATGACATCATCGGGACAGCTCCTTCCTACATGACATCGTCGGGACAGCTCCTTCCTACGTGACATCATCGGGACAGCTCCTTCCTACGTGACATCATCGGGACAGTTCCTTCCTACGTGACATCATCGGGACAGCTCCTTCCTACGTGACATCATCGGGACAGCTCCTTCCTACGTGACATCATCGGGACAGCTCCTTCCTACATGACATCATCGGGACAGCTCCTTCCTACATGACATCATCGGGACAGCTCCTTCCTACGTGACATCATCGGGACAGCTCCTTCCTACATGACATCATCGGGACAGCTCCTTCCTACATGACATCATCGGGACAGCTCCTTCCTACATGACATCATCAGGACAGCTCCTTCCTACATGACATCATCGGGACAGCTCCTTCCTACATGACATCATCGGGACAGCTCCTTCCTACATGACATCATCGGGACAGCTCCTTCCTACATGACATCATCAGGACAGCTCCTTCCTACATGACATCATCAGGACAGCTCCTTCCTACATGACATCATCAGGACAGCTCCTTCCTACATGACATCATCGGGACAGCTCCTTCCTACATGACATCATCGGGACAGCTCCTTCCTACATGACATCATCAGGACAGCTCCTTCCTACATGACATCATCGGGACAGCTCCTTCCTACATGACATCATCGGGACAGCTCCTTCCTACATGACATCATCGGGACAGCTCCTTCCTACATGACATCATCGGGACAGCTCCTTCCTACATGACATCATCGGGACAGCTCCTTCCTACGTGACATCATCAGGACAGCTCCTTCCTACATGACATCATCGGGACAGCTCCTTCCTACATGACATCATCGGGACAGCTCCTTCCTACATCCCAGGAGGTTGTGAGACGTTCAGCCACAGGTGAACTGTTCCTCTTATAATCGTTTAATTTAGTGTTTATATGTAGTTCTAAGCTTGTTTGGACTGAATATTATTTTAAATGAAAAAATATGTTATAGTTTTACAAAATGACTTGTAAACATAGATAATGGATTCATTTTTAATTTCTAGTGCGACCCCTGGTATGACTGGACAGATGAATAACTGGTATTCTTGGAATCACAGTCCAGTATTAAATCCTCTATAAGAAGCTTTTCACACTGTGCCACTCGGTTTGACACATTTGTTGAGCTCAATTGAACATTTGCAGGTGTTTGTTGAAACAAAAGGTGAGATCTGCTCTGTCATATTTGTTGCTGATTGGCTGGGAAGGAAGGAAGTTTGTTTAGTGTTTGTTGGTGTTTTACGTTCTGCTTTGCCTCATCAGAAACATGTCCCTTATGTTAGCTTTATCCAAGCGTTCACACTTAGTTTTAACCATTGAAATCAGAGACGTGTGAAATGGACAGATGTCTCACTCTGCTCCCGGCTGCAGTGCTCTTCATCGCTGCCATCTTTGCAGTCATCCTCGCCGTCGCAGCGGAAGGCCGACGGGATGCACTGGCCGTTCCTGCACTCCAGCAGGCCCTGGCTCTTACAGGCTGCAGACCCAACAGAACCAGAACCACCATGAGTCCAAACATGCCGATCCCTCGGTCTAACTCATCAGAACCGCTACCGTAGCCCCGCCCCTCCCACAGGTACTCACAGCAGTTGGCCTCGTCGCTCTTGTCCAGGCAGTCGTGGTCTCCGTCACAGAGCCAGTCCCTGGAGACACAGCGGCCGTCCCCACAGCGGTGCTCCCGGCTCAGGTCGCATACTGCAGACACACAGGTCACATGACCAGGTCACATGTCACATGATCAGGTCGCATACTGCAGACACACAGGTCACATGACCAGGTCACATGTCACATGATAAGGTCGCATACTGCAGACACACAGGTCACATGACCAGGTCACATGTCACATGATCAGGTCGCATACTGCAGACACACAGGTCACATGACCAGGTCACATGTCACATGATCAGGTCGCATACTGCAGACACACAGGTCACATGACCAGGTCACATGTCACATGATCAGGTCGCATACTGCAGACACACAGGTCACATGACCAGGTCACATGTCACATGACCAGGTCACATACTGCAGACACACAGGTCACATGTCACATGACCAGGTCGCATACTGCAGACACACAGGTCACAGGTCACATGACCAGGTCACATGTCACATGATCAGGTCGCATACTGCAGACACACAGGTCACATGACCAGGTCACATGTCACATGATCAGGTCGCATACTGCAGACACACAGGTCACATGACCAGGTCACATGTCACATGATCAGGTCGCATACTGCAGACACACAGGTCACATGTCACATGACCAGGTCACATACTGCAGACACACAGGTCACATGACCAGGTCACATGTCACATGATCAGGTCGCATACTGCAGACACACAGGTCACATGACCAGGTCACATGTCACATGATCAGGTCGCATACTGCAGACACACAGGTCACATGTCACATGACCAGGTCGCATACTGCAGACACACAGGTCACATGACCAGGTCACATGTCACATGACCAGGTCGCATACTGCAGACACACAGGTCACAGGTCACATGACCAGGTCACATGTCACATGATCAGGTCGCATACTGCAGACACACAGGTCACATGACCAGGTCACATGTCACATGATCAGGTCGCATACTGCAGACACACAGGTCACATGTCACATGACCAGGTCACATACTGCAGACACACAGGTCACATGACCAGGTCACATGTCACATGATCAGGTCACATACTGCAGACACACAGGTCACATGACCAGGTCACATGTCACATGATCAGGTCGCATACTGCAGACACACAGGTCACATGACCAGGTCACATGTCACATGATCAGGTCGCATACTGCAGACACACAGGTCACATGTCACATGATCAGGTCGCATACGTCAGACACACAGGTCACATGTCACATGACCAGGTCGCATACTGCAGACACACAGGTCACAGGTCACATGACCAGGTCGCATACTGCAGACACACAGGTCACATGTCACATGACCAGGTCACATGACCAGGTCACATGTCACATGATCAGGTCGCATACAGCAGACACACAGGTCACAGGTCACATGACCAGGTCGCATACTGCAGACACACAGGTCACATGTCACATGACCAGGTCACATGACCAGGTCACATGTCACATGATCAGGTCGCATACAGCAGACACACAGGTCACATGTCACATGACCAGGTCACATACTGCAGACACACAGGTCACATGTCACATGACCAGGTCACATGACCAGGTCACATGTCACATGATCAGGTCGCATACAGCAGACACACAGGTCACATGTCACATGACCAGGTCGCATACTGCAGACACACAGGTCACATGTCACATGACCAGGTCACATACTGCAGACACACAGGTCACATGTCACATGACCAGGTCGCATACTGCAGACACACAGGTCACATGACCAGGTCGCATACAGCAGACACACAGGTCACATGACCAGGTCGCATACAGCAGACACACAGGTCACATGTCACATGACCAGGTCACATACTGCAGACACACAGGTCACATGTCACATGACCAGGTCGCATACTGCAGACACACAGGTCACATGTCACATGACCAGGTCAAATGACCAGGTCACATGTCACATGATCAGGTCGCATACAGCAGACACACAGGTCACATGTCACATGACCAGGTCACATACTGCAGACACACAGGTCACATGTCACATGACCAGGTCGCATACTGCAGACACACAGGTCACATGACCAGGTCGCATACAGCAGACACACAGGTCACATGTCACATGACCAGGTCGCATACTGCAGACACACAGGTCACATGACCAGGTCGCATACAGCAGACACACAGGTCACATGTCACATGACCAGGTCACATACTGCAGACACACAGGTCACATGTCACATGACCAGGTCAAATGACCAGGTCACATGTCACATGATCAGGTCGCATACAGCAGACACACAGGTCACATGTCACATGACCAGGTCACATACTGCAGACACACAGGTCACATGTCACATGACCAGGTCGCATACTGCAGACACACAGGTCACATGACCAGGTCGCATACTGCAGACACACAGGTCACATGTCACATGACCAGGTCACATGACCAGGTCACATGTCACATGATCAGGTCGCATACAGCAGACACACAGGTCACATGTCACATGACCAGGTCACATGTCACATGACCAGGTCACATGTCACATGATCAGGTCACATGTCACATGACCAAGTCGCATACTGCAGACACACAGGTCACATGTCACATGACCAGGTCACAGGTCACAAGACCAAGTCGCATACTGCAGACAGACAGGTCACATGTCACATGACCAGGTCGCATACTGCAGACACACAGGTCACATGTCACATGACCAGGTCGCATACTGCAGACACACAGGTCACATGTCACATGACCAGGTCGCATACTGCAGACACACAGGTCACATGTCACATGACCAGGTCGCATACTGCAGACACACAGGTCACATCTCACATGACCAGGTCACATACTGCAGACACAAATGTCACATGTCACATGACCAGGTCACATACTGCAGACACACAGGTCACATGACCAGGTCACAGGTCACATGACCAGGTCGCATACTGCAGACACACAGGTCACATGTCACATGACCAGGTCGCATACTGCAGACACACAGGTCACATGTCACATAACCAGGTCACATACTGCAGACACACAGGTCACATGTCACATGACCAGGTCGCATACTGCAGAAACACAGGTCACATGTCACATGACCAGGTCATATACTGCAGAAACACAGGTCACATGACCAGGTCACATGTCACAAGACCAGGTCGCATACTGCAGACACACAGGTCACATGTCACATGACCAGGTCACATACTGCAGACACACAGGTCACATGACCAGGTCACATGACCAGGTCACAGGTCACATGACCAGGTCGCATACTGCAGACACACAGGTCACATGTCACATGACCAGGTCGCATACTGCAGACACAAAGCTCACATGTCCAGGTCACATACTGCAGACACACAGGTCACATGTCACATGACCAGGTCGCATACTGCAGACACACAGGTCACATGTCACATGACCAGGTCGCATACTGCAGACACACAGGTCACATGTCACATGACCAGGTCACAGGTCACATGACCAGGTCACAGGTCACATGTCACATGACCAGGTCACAGGTCACATGACCAGGTCACAGGTCACATGACCAGGTCACATTCTGCAGACACACAGGTCACATGTCACATGACCAGGTCACAGGTCACATGACCAGGTCACAGGTCACATGACCAGGTCACATGTCACATGACCAGGTCGCATACTGCAGACACACAGGTCACATGTCACATGACCAGGTCGCATACTGCAGACACACAGGTCACATGTCACATGACCAGGTCACATACTGCAGACACACAGGTCACAGGTCATATGACAAGGTCACAGGTCACATGACCAGGTCGCATACTGCAGACACACAGGTCACATGACCAGGTCACATGTCACATGACCAGGTCGCATACTGCAGACACACAGGTCACATGACCAGGTCACATGTCACATGACCAGGTCACATGTCACATGACCAGGTCGCATACTGCAGACACCCAGGTCACATGTCACATGACCAGGTCACATACTGCAGACACACAGGTCACATAACCAGGTTGCATACTGCAGACACACAGGTCACGTGTCACATGACCAGGTCACAGGTCACATGACCAGGTCACAGGTCACATGACCAGTAAATACTGCAGAAACACAGGTCACATGACCAGGTCACAGGTCACATGACCAGTAAATACTGCAGACAGACAGGTCACATGTCACATGACCAGGTCACAGGTCACATGACCAGGTCACAGGTCACATGACCAGTAAATACTGCAGACACACAGGTCACATGTCACATGACCAGGTCACAGGTCACAAGACCAGGTCACAGGTCACATGACCAGTAAATACTGCAGACACACAGGTCACATGTCACATGACCAGGTCACAGGTCACATGACCAGGTCACAGGTCACATGACCAGTAAATACTGCAGACAGACAGGTCACATGTCACATGACCAGGTCACAGGTCACATGACCAGGTCACAGGTCACATGACCAGTAAATACTGCAGAAACACAGGTCACATGTCACATGACCAGGTCACAAGACCAGGTCACAGGTCACATGACCAGTAAATACTGCAGACACACAGGTCACATGTCACATGACCAGGTCGCATACTGCAGACACACAGGTCACATGTCACATGACCAGGTCACAGGTCACATGACCAGGTCACAGGTCACATGACCAGTAAATACTGCAGACACACAGGTCACATGTCACATGACCAGGTCACAGGTCACATGACCAGGTCACAGGTCACATGACCAGGTCACATGTCACATGACCAGGTCACATACTGCAGACACACAGGTCACATGTCACATGACCAGGTCACATGTCACATGACCAGGTCACATACTGCAGACACACAGGTCACATGTCACATGACCAGGTCACAGGTCACATGACCAGGTCACATACTGCAGACACACAGGTCACATGACCAGGTCACAGGTCACATGACCAGGTCGCATACTGCCGACACACAGGTCACATGACCAGGTCGCATACTGCAGACACACAGGTCACATGACCAGGTCACAGGTCACATGACCAGGTCGCATACTGCAGACACACAGGTCACATGACCAGGTCACATGTCACATGGCCGTTCCGGTAGCAGATCCCGGTTTCTTTCTGGGTTCTGGTACCAGATCCCAGGTTCTGTCTGGGTTCTGGTAGCAGATCACGGGTTCTTCCGAGGTTCTGGTAGCAGTTCCTGGGTTCTGTCCCGGTTCTGGTAGCAGGTCCCGAGTTCTTCCCGGGTTCCGTTAACTGCCCGTTACCTGCTACCAGAACCCAGACAGAACCTGGACAGAACCCGGGATCTGCTACTGGGTTCTGGTAGCAGAACCCGGGTTCTGGTAGCAGATCCCAGGTTCTGTCTGGGTTCTGGTAACGGAACCCGGGAAGAACCCGGGATCTGTTCTGGTAGCTGATCCCGGGTTCTTCCCGGGTTCCGTTACCTGCCCGTTACCTGCTACCAGAACCCAGACAGAACCTGGGATCTGCTACTGGGTTCTGGCAGCAGATTCCGGGTTCTTCCCGGGTTCTGGACCAAGGCGGTTTCCTTACCACAGTTGAGTTCGTCGCTCAGATCTCCACAGTCGTCGTAGCCGTCACAGACCAGCGCCGGAACCAGACAGCGACCCGTGTTACAGCGAAACTCTTCATCAGGACATTCTGCAACACAGACAGAGACCATCTTCATCATCTTCAATCTTCATCATCCTCCATCTTCATCATCCTCCATCTTCATCATCCTCCATCTTCATCATTATTCATCTTCATCATCCTCCATCTTCATCATTATTCATCTTCATCATCCTCCATCTTCATCATCTTCATCATCCTCCATCTTCATCGTCCTCCATCTTCATCGTCCTCCATCTTCATCATCCTCCATCTTCATCATCCTCCATCTTCATCATCATTCATCTTCATCATCATTCATCTTCATCATCCTCCATCTTCATCATCCTCCATCTTCATCATCATTCATCTTCATCATCATTCATCTTCATCATCCTCCATCTTCATCATCCTCCATCTTCATCATCATTCATCTTCATCATCATTCATCTTTATCATCCTCCATCTTTATCATCCTCCATCTTCATCATCCTCCATCTTCATCATCATTCATCTTCATCATCATTCATCTTTATCATCATTCATCTTCATCATCCTCCATCTTCATCATCCTCCATCTTCATCATCCTCCATCTTCATCATCATTCATCTTCATCATCATTCATCTTCATCATCATTCATCTTCATCATCCTCCATCTTCATCATCCTCCATCTTCATCATCCTCCATCTTTATCATCCTCCATCTTCATCATCATTCATCTTCATCATCCTCCATCTTCATCATCTTCATCATCCTCCATCTTCATCATCCTCCATCTTCATCATCATTCATCTTTATCATCCTCCATCTTCATCGTATTCTCCTGGACCCGGACCTTTCCGCCTCATGGAGAGAAACAGAACCAGGTCTGGTTCTGGGTCAGACCCGGTTCTTTTCTCTTCCTGCAGCATGAAGCCGGAGGTCACAGAGAGGTCAGGGCAGAACCCCGAAGACCCGCTCTGGGCGTTCCCATGACAACATGCTGATGTCACACACATTCAGGAAGATCCACCCTGCTGTAAGCCAATCGGTCACCAGCACACACATCGCCATGACGACAGCCTGAAAATTCCCCTGGTATTTAAACAAGAAGCAATAACACCGACTCAGAGTGTGTGTGTGTGTACATGTATAGCTATACTTGTGAGGACCAACCTTTGACAGCCCACCACCCTTGTGTGGACATCTGTAGTTGTGAGGACATTTTGCCTAGTCCCCACAATGTTTAACTAGCTATTAAACTCTACTAGTTAGGTTTAGAGGTATGGTGTGAATTAGGTTTAGGTTAAGGTTAGGGTTAGGCATGTATCAGTAATGGTTAGGTTTAGGTTAAGGTTAGGGTTAGGCATGTATCAGTAATGGTTAGGTTTAGGTTAAGGTTAGGGTTAGGCATGTATCAGTAATGGTTAGGTTTAGGTTAAGGTTAGGGTTAGGCATGTATCAGTAATGGTTAGGTTTAGGTTAAGGTTAGGGTTAGGCATGTATCAGTAATGGTTAGGTTTAGGTTAAGGTTAGGGTTAGGCATGTATCAGTAATGGTTAGGTTTAGGTTAAGGTTAGGGTTAGGCATGTATCAGTAATGGTTAGGTTTAGGTTAAGGTTAGGGTTAGGCATGTATCAGTAATGGTTAGGTTTAGGTTAAGGTTAGGGTTAGGCATGTATCAGTAATGGTTAGGTTTAGGTTAAGGTTAGGGTTAGGCATAGTAAAATCAATGGAAGTCAATACAAAGTCAACACAAGTATAGCAAGACGTGTGTGTGTGTGTTTCTATGTGTGTATTTCTATGTGTGTATTTCTATTTGTGTGTTTCTATGTGTGTATTTCTATGTGTGTATTTCTATGTGTGTGTTTCTATGTGTGTTTCTGTGTGTATTTTTTTGCGTGTGTTTCTGTGTATTTCTATGTGTGTATTTCTATGTGTGTGTTTCTATGTGTGTGTTTCTGTGTGTTCCATGCGTGTGTTTCTATGCGTGTATTTCTATGTGTGTATTTCTATGTGTGTATATTTCTATGTGTGTGTTTCTGTGTGTATTTTTATGCGTGTGTTTCTATGTGTGTATTTCTGTGTGTGTATTTCTGTGTGTGTATTTTTATGTGTGTATTTTTATGTGTGTGTTTCTATGTGTGTTTCTGTGTGTATTTTTTTGCGTGTGTTTCTGTGTATTTCTATGTGTGTATTTCTATGTGTGTGTTTCTATGTGTGTGTTTCTGTGTGTATTTTTATGCGTGTGTTTCTGTGTATTTCTATGTGTGTATTTCTATGTGTGTGTTTCTATGTGTGTGTTTCTGTGTGTATTTCTATGTGTGTATTTCTATGTGTGTATTTCTATGTGTGTGTTTCTGTGTGTGTTTCTGTGTGTATTTCTATGTGTGTGTTTCTATGTGTGTGTTTCTGTGTGTATTTCTATGTGTGTATTTCTATGTGTGTGTTTCTGTGTGTATTTCTATGTGTGTATTTCTATGTGTATGTTTCTGTGTGTATTTCTATGTGTGTATTTCTATGTGTGTGTTTCTGTGTGTATTTCTATGTGTGTATTTCTATGTGTGTGTTTCTGTGTGTATTTCTATGTGTGTATTTCTATGTGTGTATTTCTATGTGTATTTCTATGCGTGTGTGTGTTTCTATGTGTATTTCTATGTGTGTATTTTTATGCGTGTGTTTCTATGTGTATTTCTATGTGTATTTCTATGCGTGCGTGTGTTTCTGTGTGTATTTCTATGTGTATTTCTATGCGTGCGTGTGTTTCTATGTGTGTATTTTTATGCGTGTGTTTCTATGTGTGTATTTCTATGTGTGTGTTTGTTTCTAGGTGTGTATTTCTATGTGTGTGTGTCTTTCTATGTGTGTATTTCTATGTGTGTGTGTCTTTCTATTTGTGTATTTCTATGTGCGCTCACCACAGTGCGTCTCGTCGCTCCAGTCGTCACAGTCGTTGTAACCGTTACACACCAGTTTCTGAGGGACACAAATCCCCGTCGTACACAGGAAGTTGTCCTTCCCGCCGCACACAGCTGCCGGCCAATCAGAGAGCAGACAGAGGAGTGATGTCACCCTAACAGCTGATGGTTGTACCTGCAGCAGCAGCAGGTGCGTGGATGTTACTCACAGGGCTTTCCTTTGATCTGACGGGGCGTGAAACAGGCGGGAGGGGCGGGGCCTGTGGTTGCCCCGGGCGATGACAGCGATGAAGGCGGCGACGATGATGAAGGCACGGACGCAGACGAGAAGTTCCTGCTGAACTGTGAGCATCGCAGGAACTCGGGCCAGGAGGCGTTGAACATCTGGAGGACGGGTTCACATCCTTCCCTCGCCGCCTCGCAGAACGACGTGCAGGGCAGCACCACCCTCCTACAGGGACACGCCCACAGCCAGGGGTCAGAGGTTACGGGACCCCGTGGAGGAGAGGGGACAGAAATATAAGAGAAACGAGATTTGTTCGTTGCAGTTTGTCAGAGAACCGTTTTGATTCTTCAGCTCAATCCAACGTAGCGTCTGCCTGTCGCTCTGGAATCATCCTAGAAATGTTGACTCTAACTTTATTTAAATCACAGAACAAAACAATTTAGACTGATTCTGGTTGTTGGACTGTTTGATTATTATTCGCTATTCGATTCTTTGTTCTGTTGATTGTTTGTCTATGTTTTATTTTTCTGGTTTTCCTTCTCTGTAAGGTTTCAGAAAGGGGCACTCTATGTATTATTATTATTATTATTATCACCATCAGGGGCTCCATTATATATGATTATTATTGATTACAATATTTGTGTGGTAATAATAAACTAATAACCAGATTTACTAGCATTGCTGTTAAACTTCAGGCCTGGATCCCAGGATCAGGTCAACAGCAGCACTTAGAGAAGGTTTCCACATCCTGACGACGTCATTCAGCCGTTTGAATCAGGTGTGGGGAAACATCTAAAACATGCAGCACAGGCGAACTCCAGGAGTTTCTGACTCCGGAGGGCGACCAGGATGACGCCGAATTAGGCGCTTGGGTTTAACCCCAGCTTCCCAGAGAGAGGCTGGGGCAATCAGCAGCTGGATGTTGGACACCAATAGTCTCTGTGGGCGGGGCTTGTGGTTAACTCATGCTGATTGGTTGAAAACCAAAAGGGAAACAAGCAGACGTCACCACACAGCTGAGTTTGTTAAAATATGAAGAGTTTATCTCTGCCGCTGTGGCGCCGCTCGCCGTTAACTTATCTGCCGGTTCCTTAAAGGGGCCGATCTCGTATGAAGACACGACGACGGCGGAGAGGAGTGGGCCGGCTGATTTACCCTGCTAGATGAAGGTCCGGTAAAATCCCCCTGAAGTTCTGATAGCGGAGAGGCGTCTATAGAGCCATCCCATAAACATATATAGAGGTCAGAAGCTCCCAGCTGCATTAGACGGCCGTTCTCTGGAGCGGCAGAAGAACCCAGGTTCCCACCGCCGTCCATGAAGAGGTCAGAGGTCAAATAAAGATGAAGTGTGTGTGGTAATTTCAGAAGGTGTGAGTGTGTTATTCTCAGCGGTGGACTCTCAGCTGTCGGGTCGTTTACATCCCACCAGCTGCACGGCTTAATGTGGGGAACACAGAGGGCTGCAGCGTATGGACTACATGTCCCAGCATGCTTTGGGCTAACACATGAGCCGTGAGTTCAGCGCGCTACCTGCTGCCGGTCCCGTCGGCCTCCAGACACTCGGGCAGCGCCAGCGAGCAGCCGAACAGCAGGATGTGTCTGTAGCAGGACAGTCTGCTGAGGTAGCTGAAGAACCTGCAGGACAGAAGAACCCAGTTCAGACCCAAAGCTCCCAGAACCGAACCGCGACCAGAACCGGCGGGGAGCGGTTACCTTAGCAACATGTCGACCTCGGAGCTCTTCACCACGGCGACGGAGGAGGACAGCCAGGTCTGGTTGTAGGGCAGCATGTGGCACTGAGGCTCTGCCATCGGCTGACAGCGCCCTGAGGGAAGACGCTGCAGGTCATCATCATCATCATCATCATCACCACCATCATCCTCATCATCATCATGAAATAAGGTGGAGTTACACCCTGTCACCACCAGGGGTCACTACCACGCAGGATGAGGCGTCCCTCGGCTCTCAGTTATAAAACCTGAAATATGTAGCAACAATAATAATAAACCATGGAATAAGGTGGAGTTACAGCGTGTCACCACCAGGGGTCACTACCACGCAGGACGAGGAGGCGTCTCTCAGGTATAAAACTTAGCGTAGAATCTTTACTAAAATCGTACTTTAGCTCAGGAAACAAATGTACTTATGCTTAGTTAGTTTCAGATTTATGACACTGTGAGTAGCACAGCTGTTTCCTGTTTATAAATCCGGGCGGTTCAAGGGTAACCATGGCAACCTGGATCAAAGTTTATCCATGTGGAGCTTTACTCGGCCAAAAGGCGACCAAATGCTTCACCATAATGGATAAAAATATAGTTTGCAACAAGAGTAAAAACATTTTATTTTATCTTTAAAGGTTGGAAGTGGAACACCATAGCGACATCTAGTGTGTGGAGGTTGTAGTTGCAACAACAGAAGAAGGTTTCCAGCCGTCGGGACGCCAGGTTGGCTGCCGACACGTGAAGTAGCTAGCGCCGTGTCCGGTGACGAATCGGACTAATTTAGATTAATATGTTTATTAATACAGGATACAGCAGGATAAGGAAACATCCGGCGCTCTGAAGCAGCTGCTTGATTTGCCGTCTCCGCCATGTTCCACAGTAGCGGCCTCGCTGTGGCGAACCGACTGTTTATCAAGCTATGCGCTAAATTAATGTTTTATTACATTTTAATTCATAATACTTTCCTTCTGCGCCGTTCTAAACGCCCCCATGGAGGTTTTATTATCTTTAAATCTAGCCTTTTGGTAAATTGTTCCACATTCAACCTTTAAATAAAAGCAGCAACACAAGCGATAAAACAAATAAGAACAATAAAAGTGAAGTTTGTATTTATATGATTACTTCTTGTAACAATTAGAATGTTAAACTAGATTCTCCATGTTTCTGTCTCACCAGCGTCTCTGTCTGTGTCCAGAATGTGCGTAAGCAGCAGGATCCTTAGTGGGGTTCATTTTCCATCATGTTTTCTTCTAGTTTATGTAGTAAATGACTCATTTTGTGTGTAAACAGCTTTATAGATGAGACTCCGGGTCTGTTCTGACTTGTTCTACAGGCTGGTCGGGTTCTACATGAGTGGATCTAACAGAACTATTGGGTCAGTCTGAGCTTTAACGGTTCCTCCTCCGGTTCTGATGGTTCTCATCCTCAGACCCGGGTTCCTTTGATGATCAGATGATCAACCCAGACCTCCGCTAACAGAATGATCTAGAACCTGTTAGACTGATGCAGAACTTCAGACGACCCGGTTGGGTCCAGCAGAACCAGACATCTGCAGGCTAAACGTCCACTGAGTCTGATGAGCTCTCAGCAGCCAATCAGAGCGCAGAATAGAGAGAGGCTCATCAGCATTCACCTTCACCTCCCATTAATACAGAGAGAGCGAGAGAGAGAGAGAGAGCGAGAGAGAGAGACAGAAGGACAGAGAGAGAGAGAGAGAGAGAGACAGAGAGACACTAAGAGAGAGACTAAGAGGGACAGAAGGACAGAGAGAGAGAGAGAGAGAGAGAGAGAGACTAAGAGGGATAGAAGGACAGAGAGAAGCTCATCAACATTCACCTCAACTTCCCATTAAACAGAGACAGAAGGACAGAGAGAGACGAGGAGAAGCTGAAATGATTCATCAGAACCAGAATTTTCTCTATTTGCTGCTTAATAACCTGAACCACCGACTCGGACCTGGATCCCCCGACTCGAACCGGTTTCCCCCTGACTCGGATCTCCTTTTTTACCCCCGACTCTGATCTGCCCCCCAACTCGGACCTGTTTTCCCAACTCGGATCTGTTTTCCCCCCGATTCGGACTTGTTTTACCCCCGACTCGGATCTGCTGTCCCCCCCCCCCCCCCGACTCAGACCTGCTGTTGTTCCCCCGACTCGGATCTGTTTTCCCCTCGACTCGGATCTGTTTTCCCCCCCGACTCGGACCTGGTTCTCCTGGATCAGTAGTCCAGACAGAGTCAGCAGAGGACAGCGACTCAGATCTGTTTCCCCCTGACTCGGACCTGTATTCCCCCAGATTCGTATCTGCTGTTTTACCCCAGACTCGGATTTGTTTTCCTCCCGACTCTGACCTGTTTTTCCCCCCGACTCATATCTGTTTTCCCCCTGACTCGGATCTCCTTTTTACCCCCGACTCTGATCTGTTTGCCCCCCAACTCGGACCTGTTTCCCCTGACCCGGATCTGTTTCCCCCCCGATTCGGACTTGTTTTCCCCCCGACTCGGATCTGCTGTGCCCCCCCCCGACTCGGATCGGCTGTTTTCCCACCCGACTCAGACCTGCTGTTGTTCCCCCGACTCGGATCTGTTTTCCCCTCGACTATGACCTGTTTTCCCCCCGACTCGGATCTGTTTTCCCCCCCGACTCGGATCTGCTGTTGTTCCCCCTGACTCGGACCTTTATTTTCCCCGACTCTGATCTGTTTTCCCCCCGACTCAGACCCGTTTCCCCCCCGACTCAGACCTGGTTCTCCTGGATCAGTAGTCCTGACAGAGTCAGCAGAGGACAGCGACTCGGATCTGTTTCCCCCTGACTAGGACCTGTGTTCCCCCAGATTCGTATCTGCATTTTTCCCCCCAACTCGGACCTGTTTTCCCTTCGACTCGGACCTGCTGTTTTCCCCAAACTCGGACCTGCTGTTTTCCCCCAAACTCGGACCTGTTTTCCCTTCGACTCGGACCTGTTTTCCCCAGACTCGAATCTGCTGTTTCCCCCCGACTCGGACCTGTTTTACCCCCGACTCGGACCTGTTTCCCCCCGACTTGGACCTGTTTTCCCCGACTCGGACCTGTTTGCCCCGACTCGGATCTGCTGTCCCCCCCGACTCGGATCTGCTGTCCCCCCCCGACTCGGACCTTTATTTTCCCCGACTCTGATCTTTTTTCCCCCCCGACTCGGATCTGCTGTCCCCCCCCCCCCGACTCGGACCTTTATTTCCCCGACTCGGACCTGTTTTCCCCAGACTCGGACCTGCTGTTTTCCCCCAAACTCGGACCTGTTTCCCCCCCAACTCGGACCTGTTTTCCCTTTTACTCTGACCTGTTTCCCCCAGACTTGGATCTGCTGTTTCCCCCCCGACTCGGACCTGTTTCCCCCCCAACTCGGACCTGTTTTCCCTTTTACTCTGACCTGTTTCCCCCCGACTCGGATCTGCTGTCCCCCCCCCCCCCGACTCGGACCTTTATTTCCCCGACTCGGACCTGTTTTCCCCAGACTCGGACCAGCTGTTTTCCCCCAAACTCGGACCTGTTTCCCCCCCAACTCGGACCTGTTTTCCCTTTTACTCTGACCTGTTTCCCCCAGACTTGGATCTGCTGTTTCCCCCCCGACTCGGACCTGTTTCCCCCTCAACTCGGACCTGTTTGCCCCGACTCGGACCTGTTTGCCCCCCGACTCATATCTGTTTTCCCCCTGACTCGGATCTCCTTTTTTACCCCCGACTCTGATCTGTTTGCCCCCCAACTCGGACCTGTTTTCCCAACTCGGACCTGTTTTCCCCCAACTTGGACCTGTTTGCCCCGACTCGGATCTGTTTTCCCCCCCGACTCGGACCTGTTTGCCCCCCCGACTCGGATCTGTTTTCCCCCCCGACTCGGACCTGTTTGCCCCCCCGACTCGGATCTGTTTTCCCCCCCGACTCGGATCTGTTCCCCTGACTTGGACCTGGTTCTCCTGGATAACCGGTCCTGACGGAGGACAGCGGATCAGAACCGAGTTCAGAACCTCGGCCCGTCTGCTCGGCTCTTATTGGATCATCTACGCTGCTTAGTAGGATTCAGGGTGGGTGGGAGGAGCCAGCAGCCCTGATGCATTGTGGGAGTCGTTGTCCTCTAACAGCTCTGACACACATTCCTCAGTCAGATAAGGTAGACTTACCTGTGTCGGGCGCTTGGGTGGTGCTGCTCACTACCCGGGCGGTGCTCAGTGATGTCACCGAGGCCAGCCAATCGGGAAGCTTGGTGGGTCTCTGTGTGGGCGGAGCCTGAGAGGAGGAGGAAGTTGGAGGAGCTTGGGTGGAGGCCGGTGTGCTTTGGCTGTGGTAGGCAACTTCTCCCTCCTGGCCTCCCAAAGACAGAGTGACGTTTTCAGCTGCTGACGTGGAGGAGGGGAGGGATGGGATGTTTGTGCTGTTACTATGGCAACAATGGCTGCTGTCAGCAATAGGCTCTGGCGAGGGGAGGGGCCTGGAGTCCAGTAGGCTGCTCCCAAAGATACCTGAGGAGGAGATGCAACAGGTGAGAGGTTCTTTAGCGACCACGAATCACGACGCATCAAACGGAGACCCTGAAGATGCTTCCCCTCAGACCAGAACCTCGGTTCTAGACCCAGATCACCTGGGTTCTAGGTACCAAATCACCTCGGATCTAGACCCAGATCACCTCGGTTCTAGGTACCAGATCACCTCGGTTCTAGGTACCAGATCACCTCGGTTCTAGACCCAGATCACCTCGGTTCTAGGTACCAGATCACCTCGGTTCTAGACCCAAATCAACTCGGATCTAGACCCAGATCACCTGGGTTCTAGGTACCAAATCACCTCGGATCTAGACCCAGATCACCTCGGTTCTAGGTACCAGATCACCTCGGTTCTAGGTACCAGATCACCTCGGATCTAGACCCAGATCACCTCGGTTCTAGGTACCAGATCACCTCGGTTCTAGACCCAGATCACCTGGGTTCTAGACCCAAATCAACTCGGATCTAGACCCAGATCACCTCGGTTCTAGGTACCAGATCACCTCGGTTCTAGACCCAGATCACCTCGGTTCTAGACCCAGATCACCTCGGTTCTAGGTACCAGATCACCTCGGTTCTAGACCCAAATCAACTCGGATCTAGACCCAGATCAACTCGGATCTAGACCCAGATCACCTCGGTTCTAGGTACCAGATCACCTCGGTTCTAGACCCAAATCAACTCGGATCTAGACCCAGATCAACTCGGATCTAGACCCAGATCACCTCGGTTCTAGGTACCAGATCACCTCGGTTCTAGGTACCAGATCACCTCGGTTCTAGACCCAGATCACCTGGGTTCTAGACCCAAATCAACTCGGATCTAGACCCAGATCAACTCGGATCTAGACCCAGATCACCTCGGTTCTAGGTACCAGATCACCTCGGTTCTAGACCCAAATCAACTCGGATCTAGACCCAGATCAACTCGGATCTAGACCCAGATCACCTCGGTTCTAGGTACCAGATCACCTCGGTTCTAGGTACCAGATCACCTCGGTTCTAGGTACCAGATCACCTCGGTTCTAGACCCAAATCACCTCGGATCTAGGTACCAGGTCACCTCGGTTCTAGGTACCAGGTCACCTGAGTTCTAGGTAGCAGACCGCCTCGGTTCTAGGTACCAGACCACCTGGGTTCTAGGCACTACAAAGCCTGGGTTCTAGGCTCAGCTCTAGGCAGTTCAGGTCTAGGACCAGAACTTTTTGGTTCTGGGCACCAGAACACCTTCTAAGACCAGAACCAACAGACGGGGTAAACAGCAGGGGTGTTCTCTGGGTTCTAGAAGAAGAAACTCAGTTCCTCTAATTGTGATCGCAGACTTTAACTAGACTCTGACTGACTGCAGATCTAGATGAATATTTTCTGACATCTTCTAAATTTGTCCAAAAAAGGTCCAATCAGACAGACCTGTTACCATGGTGACCCAGCTCCAGTGTTTTTGGTAAACATAAATGAGTCACCAACAGATCCTCTCCTCTTTCTCACATCAGAACGGCTTCAGGACGCAGAACACAGGAGTCCATCTTCTACCAAGGAACCAGGACAGCAGATCCTGAATTACTGCTTCAGTCTGAATATAACAGCATTAAGACTGATTATTTATTTAAAGGAGAACTAATCTGCTCTAAACGTCCAGGTTTGTTCTAGTAACTTTCCAATAGGAACCTCTGCCACAGAATGAGAATCATGAGACAATAAATAACGCAGACCTGAGAAAGTCCTGCTGTTCTACAACTAATATGGGACGACTAGCATAACGTACTGTGAGACAGAATGTTAAACAATCCAGAAACGCCTGGGTTCTAGATACCAGAACATCTGGGTCCTAGATAATAGAAGGCCTGGGAACCAGCACCAGAAGGTTTCGGTTCTAGGCACCTACAATAGGCAAGCAGCTTGGTGAGAAGAGATCAACTGTTGGAGCAATTATTAGAAAATGAATCAGTGATAATCTCCCTCTACCTGGGGCTCCATGCTGGATCTCACCTGGTGGGGAACACATGATCTAGAGAACGGTGAGGAAACATCCCAGAACCACACGGGGGGAACTGGTCAATGACCTGAAGAGAGCTGGGACCACAGTAACAAAGGTTACTATAGTAACACGCTACGTCTTCATGGATTAAAATCATGCTGCGCTACAAAGGACCCCCTGCTTAAGCCAGCACATGTCCAGACCAAGTTAACCAGAGACCATCTGGATGATCCAGAGGAGGATTGGGAGAAAGTCATATGATCAGATGAGACCAAAATAAAACTCTTTGGTATAAACGCCACTCGCCGTGTTTGGAGGGGGAAGAATGCTGAATGTTACATCCCAAGAACACCATACCTACTGTGAAGCACGGGGGTGGAAGCATTATGCTGTGGGGCTGCTTTTCTGCAAAGGGGACAGGACGACTGATCCGTATTAAGGAAAGGATGAATGGGACCATGTACGGTGAGATTATGGACAAAAACCTCCGTCCATCCATGAGTTAATTGAAGATGAAACATGGCGGAATCTTTCAGCATGACAATGATCCCAAACACATCGCCTAGGCAACGAAGGAGTGGCTACGAAAAAAACACACCACCTAGGCAACGAAGGAGTGGCTACGTAAAAAGCCCATCGCCAAGGCAACGAAGGAGGGGCTGCGTAAAAAGCACATCGCCTAGGCAACGAAGGAGTGGCTACGTAAAAAACATCGCCTAGGCAACAAAGGAGGGGCTGCGTAAAAAGCACATCGCCTAGGCAACGAAGGAGTGGCTACGTAAAAAGCACATCGCCTAGGCAACGAAGGAGTGGCTACGTAAAAAGCCCATCGCCAAGGCAACGAAGGAGTGGCTACGTAAAAAGCATCGCCTAGGCAACAAAGGAGGGGCTGCGTAAAAAGCACATCGCCTAGGCAACGAAGGAGTGGCTACGTAAAAAGCACATCGCCTAGGCAACAAAGGAGTGGCTACAAAAAAAGCACATCGCCAAGGCAACGAAGGAGTCGCTACGTAAAAAACACATCGCCTAGGCAACAAAGGAGTGGCTATGTAAAAAGCACATCGCCCAGGCAACAAAGGAGTGGCTACAAAAAAAGCACATCGCCAAGGCAACGAAGGAGTCGCTACGTAAAAAACACATCGCCTAGGCAACAAAGGAGTGGCTATGTAAAAAAAAACATCGCCTAGGCAACGAAGGAGTGGCTACGTAAAAAACACATCGCCAAGGCAACGAAGGAGTGGCTACGTAAAAAACACATCACCTAGGCAACAAAGGAGTGGCTACGTAAAAAGCACATCGCCAAGGCAACGAAGGAGTGGCTACGTAAAAAACACATCGCCAAGGCAACGAAGGAGTGGCTACGTAAAAAACACATCACCTAGGCAACAAAGGAGTGGCTACGTAAAAAGCACATCGCCAAGGCAACGAAGGAGTGGCTACGTAAAAAGCATTTCTAGGTCCTGGAGCGGCCTAGCCGGTCTCCAGACCTCCATCCTACAGAGAATCTGTGGAGGGAGATGAAAGTCCCAATGGAGGAATGGGCCAAAATACCAGCTACAGTGTGTGAAAGCTTGGTGAAGACCTACAGGTGACCTTTGACCTCTGTCATTGAAAACCAAGGTTACATTACAAAGGGTTGAGGGGAACTTTTGTTATTGACCAAATACTTATTTTCTGCGCCATTATACATAAACTCTTTATGTAACCCGGGTGCCAAAGATTGTTTCTGACTTCCTCTTACTCTTTCTCATGTTTTGTTCCCGTGCGCCGTAGCATCACGGTTTTGGGACGTCACTCAGTCACATGGCTCGCTCTAAGCCAATCATGTAGCTTTAGTATCCGGCAGTCAGACGCGTCGAATGGAGCTTGAAGTTGTCTCGAATTAAAAGACTTGACGAGGTCTTTTTGGGTGGCGAGCTAACCTCTGAACCTTATAGGGCTCAAGCCTGGAGGCCCTGAATCAAGTCAGGAGGTTTTACCTGGACTCCCAGGAGGCTCTTGCAGCCATCTTTAAACGGCCCTCTCATTCTCTCTCGTCTGCTGGTTTCCCTTCACGAACATTTCCCCTCCCTTAGATCTAAGGGCCGCTTGAATTGTCACTGAAACTGCAAACAGAGTTCTGTGTTTTTGGATCTGATGAAGGATATTTATTTATGCATGTTGTTGTTGAATTCCAATTAAGCTATGAACGGCCATTCTTTAATTTTATATTTTCCTTTTTTTTGTTAATGTATTGTTGTTGTTTGTTTAAAAACGTTGAATATTCACTTGGTACCAATGTACCATTTCTCCATGTAATTTCTCCACAGGAGGCCTGAGTACCACCAGCAGTTCCATAGAACAGATGCCTCCTGGTGGACAGGAGGTGTAACAGCAGGCTGCTATGGGACCTCCTGCAGGTTCTAACCAGGCTTGGTGACTAAACCTCGGTTCCCCTCAGCTCTTCCAGACTCTGTTGGTGTAAGGAGGTCAAGGGTCGCGTCATGGTTAACTGCTCATGCAGCAACATGGCGGTCTGAGCCAGGCGGCGGGTAAACATCGTGTGTTTATGTTGTTTCTGACGTAAAGCATCAGAGATCCACGTTGGAGAATGATGAAGGAACATCTGCTGAGGATCTATGGCAACAGGAGATAAAATAAGAGCTCCTTTGTCTTCCTGCTGCTGGGAGTGATGGCCGCCGCCGGCAGCACAGAGGTGGGAGAGATTTTACAGACCATTAAGTGTTTAATGGTGAGACACGGTGTGGGGGAGGAGGAAGAGGAGGCAGCTGCTGAGGAGGGAGGAAGATCACAGGAGTCCACTGAACGATCCAGGAGGAGGAGAAGAAGAAGAAGGTAAGAGGGGAAGGAAGAAGAAGAAGAGGAGAAACAAACGTCTCTTTTACTACCTGCCCAAATATTTGAAATTCTTTCTGTGTGAACGGCTGAGCCTGTTTCTGATTGGCTGAGGGACTCCCCGCTGTCATGGCGACCGCATGAACACACAGAGAGAAACAGAAGCACACGCTAATCAACACGGCATGTGTGTGTCATCCTTCATCCTACACACTCCTCCATCCACTCCGTTCTTTCTAAGGGAGATTAGAGATGGAGGGATGGAGGAGAGATGGAGGAGAGATGGAGGAGGGATGGAGGAGAGATGGAGAGATGGAGGAGAGATGGAGGAGAGATGGAGGGATGGAGGGGGAGAGATGGAGGGATAGAGGAATGGAGGGGGAGAGATGGAGGAGAGATGGAGGGATGGAGGGGGAGAGATGGAGGAGAGATGGAGGAGAGATGGAGGAGAGATGGAGGGATGGAGGGGGAGAGATGGAGGAGAGATGGAGGAGAGATGGAGGAGAGATGGAGGAGAGATGGAGAGATGGAGGGGGATAGATGGAGGGATGGAGGAGGGATGGAGGAGAGATGGAGGAGAGATGGAGGAGGGATGGAGGGATGGAGGAGAGATGGAGGAGGGATGGAGGAGAGATGGAAGAGAGATGGAGGGATGGAGGAGGGATGGAGGAGGGATGGAGGAGAGATGGAGAGATGGAGGAGGGATGGAGGAGAGATGGAGAGATGGAGGAGAGATGGAGGAGAGATGGAGGAGAGATGGAGGAGAGATGGAGAGATGGAGGGGGATAGATGGAGGGATGGAGGAGGGATGGAGGAGAGATGGAGGAGGGATGGAGGGATGGAGGAGAGATGGAGGAGGGATGGAGGAGAGATGGAAGAGAGATGGAGGGATGGAGGAGAGATGGAGGAATGGAGGGGGAGAGATGGAGGAGGGATGGAGAAGAGATGGAGGAGAGATGGAGGAATGGAGGGGGAGAGATGGAGGAGAGATGGAGGAGAGATGGAGGGATGGAGGGGGAGAGATGGAGGGATGGAGGAATGGAGGAGAGATGGAGGGATAGAAGGAGAGATGGAGGGATGAAGGGGGGAGAGATGGAGGGATGAAGGGGGAGAGATGGAGGGATGAAGGGGGAGAGATGGAGGAGAGATGGAGGAGGGATGGAGGGATGGAGGAGAGATGATGGAGGGATGATGATCTCTTCCATCCATCATCCATCCATCCCTCCATCTCTGAAGGGATGGATGGATTAAAGAAGGACAGTGATGGAGGGAAGAGAGGAAAAATGGATGAAAGAGAGAAAGAAAGAGGAAAGATGAACAGATGGAGGAGAGGAAGAATAACAGAGGATAACTTCGTCCATCTCCTCGGTTCTGACCCTCCCCCCAGGTAGGGGTCAGAGGTCATGACTGTAGATGGTTCTAGCGTCCTGATAGAGATAGAAACACCAGCGTGTTATATTCTCTAACCTTCTGAGGACCGATGGACCTTATAGGGACCAAAGCCTGGTCCTAATATGGTGGACCCCCTTTTTTAGGGTTAGGGTTTAGGTTAGAGGTACGGTGTGAATTATGTTTGGGTTAAGGGTTGGGTTAGACATATATAGTTATTAAAATGAATGGAAGTCAATATAAAGTCCTAACATGGGTAGAAATAGACGTGTGTGTGTTACTGTGTGTCTCCTGACCTGTGAGGGCCAGGCCCAGCAGCAACAGCGCCCCCAGCAGGCTGACGGTGGGAATCAGGATGCAGAGCAGCAGCTGCAGGTGATTGGTGGAGCCCAGCTTCTTAGGACACGCCTCCTTTTCCATCATGGCCGGTCCACTCGGGTTCTGGAGGGACAGCAGGACATCTGGGTCACTAACTACCCCCCCCCCATCACACCCGGTCTATTTATACTGCCTGGTGGGGGCAGGATGGGGGGGCAGGGGGGTATCTGCCCTCTCAGAGTTTCCGTTGGACTAGAAGTTATTTTTAAAGTGACATGATGAGGACCCCCCCCCCATATCCATCCAGCTGATCCCCTCTGATCCTCCTCTGCTCCATAAACTTTGAGTTATTGACTCCCTGGAGGCTCTGTGTGGCCCCGCCCACTGCTATGCGACCCCGCCCACTGCTATGTGGCTCCGCCCACTGCTATGTGGCTCCGCCCACTGCTCTGATTCACAGGATTGGTTAGATCAGATATTACAGATATTACATTTCATAACAGGTCATTTATCAGAGCCGCAGTCAGATCCTAACGTCACCTGATCTGATGAAGCTCCTCCTCCTCCTCTTCATCATCATCATCATCATCATCAGTCTAAAGCTGCTGCTTGTTTTCACTCATGTTTCTTTAATCAACTCGTCACAGAAATATAACATGTAGAACATCAATCACATTTAGAGATTTATGTTTAATCGTCTTCACTGTTAAACCTGGAGGAAGGTCAATGTAACTATGGTGATTTTTATTCCTTTTCTATTAGCTTTTTTACACCATAATAAACTGTATTTTCAGGTGTTTGTTTTCAGCATGAAGTCACAACTGAGAGAGGAAAAATTATTTCAGTGTTTTTGGTTTATTAAAGCGTGAAAATACAGTTAATTATTCACTTTTTGATTTATTTCATTAATAGAAAGTTTCAAATCCACCTGGACCAACAGTCTAAATGAGAACAAGAGATTATTCTGGACTAATATGTATTAATAATAATAATTAATATATTATTTTTATATACTACAATATACTAATTATATACTAATATACTATACTAAATATATTAATCATTATTAATAATAATACTAATATACTAAATATATACTACAATATACTAATTATATACTAATATACTATACTAAATATATTAATCATTATTAATAATAATAATACTAATATACTAATTATATACTACAATATACTAATAATATACTAATATACTATACTAAATATATTAATCATTAATAATAAATTACTAATTATATACTACAATATACTAATAATATACTAATATACTATACCAAATATATTAATTAATAATAATAATAATAATAATAATAATAATAATAATAATAATAATAATAATAATATCAGGGTGGTTTTAGTGTATTTTGGTCAACCAAATGGTAACTTGAGGAAATTTTATAATATAGACAATATATTCAATAGAAACTGTAGTGAGACTGAACATAATATAGAATCTGAGGTAAATAATAGTAAATCATTAAAGCGACGGATGTTTTCTCTGAACTGCTCATATTACAATAAACTCCAGACAGTAAAATCTGTTTCTCACAGACCTCCAGAGCTGCTGGAGTAAATCTGCTTATTTCCAGGTTTTAAAGGATTTAATCGTTGAGGCGCAGTGAGAAAAAGAAAAGTTAGCTGGGGAATAAGAGCGACGGCTGATTATTGTTGTTTTATAAATATTATGGGTTTGGTCGGGGATGACGCTTCAGCTCCTAAATCGATTAGAGAAGAAATGTAGCTGGAGCCACTTCAAGTTAAATGTTTGTAGATTAAAACATGAAGATTATCTCTAACTTCCCATGGAAACAGCTGCATAATAGCAGATCATAATAGGCAGAAAACCACAGAAGAAGAAGAAATAAAGTGTTTTTTCACTATGATAGATAAACATTGTTATCCAGATGTATTTAAGTTTTGCTTTAGATTAAAAAGGAATAATATAACATGTGGAACATTTATAGATTTATTCTGTTTTCTCCCCTAAAGTCTGAATAACAGGAGAAAATGCTGTGATGCTGAAACAGAGACAGAGGACAGAGACAAGGAGACACAGAGAGGACAGGTAGAGAGACACTAACAGACACAGACAGACGGAGAGAGAGAGAGACTCACCACGTCTGCAGCCGGCGCTCCGCTGAAGGTGACACCCAGGAAGGTCTGAGCGGCAAACATGAGCTGCTGCTGCTGAGGAGCCTGAGACCATCAGAGCGACGCTGCTGGGGTAACTAAGGGAGAGAAGCAGGACAGGCTCCGCCCCCTTACACACACACACCATCAGAGCGACGCTGCTGGGGTAACTAAGGGAGAGGAGCGGGACAGGCTCCGCCCCCTCACACACACACACCATCAGAGCGACGCTGCTGGGGTAACTAAGGGAGAGGAGCGGGACAGGCTCCGCCCCCTTACACACACACACCATCAGAGCGACGCTGCTGGGGTAACTAAGGGAGAGGAGCGGGACAGGCTCCGCCCCCTCACACACACACCATCAGAGCGACGCTGCTGGGGTAACTAAGGGAGAGGAGCAGGACAGGCTCCGCCCCCTTACACACACACACCATCAGAGCGACGCTGCTGGGGTAACTAAGGGAGAGGAGCAGGACAGGCTCCGCCCCCTCACACACACACACCATCAGAGCGACGCTGCTGGGGTAACTAAGGGAGAGGAGCAGGACAGGCTCCGCCCCCTTACACACACACACCATCAGAGCGACGCTGCTGGGGTAACTAAGGGAGAGGAGCGGGACAGGCTCCGCCCCCTCACACACACACCATCAGAGCGACGCTGCTGGGGTAACTAAGGGAGAGGAGCAGGACAGGCTCCGCCCCCTCACACACACACCATCAGAGCGACGCTGCTGGGGTAACTAAGGGAGAGGAGCAGGACAGGCTCCGCCCCCTCACACACACACCATCAGAGCGACGCTGCTGGGGTAACTAAGGGAGAGGAGCAGGACAGGCTCCGCCCCCTCACACACACACATCAGAGCGACGCTGCTGGGGTAACTAAAGGAGAGGAGCGGGACAGGCTCCGCCCCCTTACACACACACACCATCAGAGCGACGCTGCTGGGGTAACTAAGGGAGAGGAGCGGGACAGGCTCCGCCCCCTCACACACACACCATCAGAGCGACGCTGCTGGGGTAACTAAGGGAGAGGAGCAGGACAGGCTCCGCCCCCTTACACACACACCATCAGAGCGACGCTGCTGGGGTAACTAAGGGAGAGGAGCAGGACAGGCTCCGCCCCCTTACACACACACACCATCAGAGCGACGCTGCTGGGGTAACTAAGGGAGAGGAGCAGGACAGGCTCCGCCCCCTTACACACACACACCATCAGAGCGACGCTGCTGGGGTAACTAAGGGAGAGGAGCGGGACAGGCTCCGCCCCCTTACACACACCATCAGAGCGACGCTGCTGGGGTAACCCTCCCCCTTACACACACACACCATCAGAGCGACGCTGCTGGGGTAACTAAGGGAGAGGAGCGGAACAGGCTCCGCCCCCTTACACACACCATCAGAGCGACGCTGCTGGGGTAACTAAGGGAGGAGCAGGACAGGCTCCGCCCCCTTACACACACACACCATCAGAGCGACGCTGCTGGGGTAACTAAGGGAGGAGCAGGACAGGCTCCGCCCCCTTACACACACACACACCATCAGAGCGACGCTGCTGGGGTAACTAAGGGAGGAGCAGGACAGGCTCCGCCCCCACACACACACACACACACACTCTCTCTCCTTCACCACGTCGTCGGCACGTGAGCAGATTAGAGTCAGAGCGGGGACTGCAGCCTCGTCCCTCCAACACATGACCCGACCCGATCAGCCTCATCTGGACCTCAGAGGTTCTGGAGGAGTCACAGGGTACAGGTCCAGAACCCAGAGGTCCAGAACCCAGAGGTCCGGCTTCAGGTTCTACTGGTTTCTGACCTGGGTTCTGTTCTGACTCGGTTAAAGACTGAGGTCTGGGTTCAGATGTGGAACCAGATTAAAATGTAAACTGGGGTTTAAATCCGGTTCTGTGATACTAGCTGGTTCCTCCAGCTTCAGGACTGATTTAGATCTGGTCTCAGGCAGGACGGTGTTCTGGATTAAAGTTCTGGTTCTGGTATGGATTAACATCAGAACCTGAATCTAAACCCGAGTCTGGATTAAAGCAAATTGGAGCGGAAACAAGTTTAGACCTGGACTCAGTCTTGAATTTATTTCAGTTTAACGCTTACATTTGGGTCTGGATTAAGGACCAGAGTTCTGGTCCAGATTTAAGACAGACTCAGATCTGGATCGACTCTATGACTCTGGATCTGGATCAGAACGCATGTCTGCTCCAAGATCTTCCCTCTCATGTGGAATAAACCTGGATTATCTTCTGGATTAAGTTCTAAAGTGAAGAAATTAATTTGTTTCCGGGTCATTCAGTCCAGACTGAGTCAGAATCTAGAGTCCAGTCCAGGTTCTGGTTGGAAATCTGGTTAATATTTGAGTCTCTGGATCTATTCTGTTTAGTTCTGGATCTAGGTCTAGCACAGTCAGAATCACATCAGTTTATTCTAACATTTAGACTAAAGCCTAGTTTATGTTTCTCATCATCGTCCGTCAACACAAAGGCTCCCCGTCAATCACGCAACGACGGACGGAGTGGTTCATACGCGTTGGTGCAAACCTGCTGATGGAGACGTATGAACTAGACGTTACACTAGACAGTGTAGCAAAGCAGTTCCCCTCCAGGACAGCAGGGGGCGCAGACCTTTTCTGGCGGGTCTGCCTACCACTGCAGTGACGTCTCTGGTTGACGGATGATGGCGCTGCGTGTCTCCGCAGACAGAGAAGCATAAACTGGGCTTTAGGTCCGATCTCTAGAATCTTCTATACGACGTTGATCTGGTAGAACCAGTAGAACCAGTCTGTGGTTAAACGGACCTTGTTCTCTCCCAACATTCCCAGTCAGTCCAGCTGATGTTAGGTTCTGCCCGTCGGTGAAGCCGGTACCAGGAGTTCTGCCGTACGTCTGCACCAGGGTAGAGAGTGGACCGCCCTGAGGGAACCGTTCATTGTGCTAGACTGATCATGGTTCTGGGATGGATCGTAGAGTCCAGAACCACAGGTTCTAGAGACGGCGTAGCGACCCGACCAGAGCTCAGAACCTCTGGAGACGTTTAGCTCCTCCTGCTGTGGAGAACGTGACGAGGAAGGTCTTCCTCATCAACTTCATCAATCATCAAACATATTAGGTAACGGCTTAAATAACGCAGCAGAAGAACTGGAGGCGGGCCGACACACACAGACAGTTTGGACCCGGTAGAACCGTAAAGTTCTGCTTCCTTCATCTTCTGTATAAACAAGAAGCTCCAATAGAATCAATCGTTCCTCAGTTCATCCGGATGATTGCAGGAACTTCTAACTTCAACGGATCGACTGAAGTGACGGGAGGTTCTGAAGAACCTCAGGTCCAACCTGGAGACCAGAAGTTCTTCAGAACCTCTGGTCTCCAGGTTGGAGACCAGAAGTTCTCTAGAACCTCGGGTCCAACCTGGAGACCAGAAGTTCTCTAGAACCTCGGGTCCAACCTGGAGACCAGAAGTTCTCTAGAACCTCTGTTGTCCAACCTGGAAACTAGAAGTTCTTCAAAACCTCTGTTGTCCAACCTGTTGAACATCAGATAAACATTTATACTGAAACTCATGAGAAGCAGCGAGAGTCGCCCCCCCCCCCCCTACTGGCCGACGGTGAGTCGCCCCCTGCTGGCTGATGATTTGAACTTAGCGGGGTCATTGGGGTCAGAGGGAGGTCACTGAGGTCAAACAGTCTGAACGGTTGGAAGGTTTATTTCTCAAAAAAATCAGGAAAGAACAAGATTTTACAGCAATAGAGAAACATCAGGCTCTGATTGGTCCGTTGGACTAAAGTTTGTAAACACAAATGTACCATTTCAGCGTCTCTGGGACAACAGAAGATCCTCAGTTTAATCAAAGAAAAAGTCTAAAATTTAACAGAAGAAGAAGAAACACGAGCCGATGGAGGATCTGAACAGATCATCAACATTTTATAGAAAACAAAGAAGAAACCAACAGTTTTATCTCTGAGGTTCTGCAGCACCAAAGCTTCCTGGTGACCTCTGACCCTTCAGTCCTCGCTCAGCAGGTAGAAAGCAGCAGCAGACAGCAGAGCTCCACCTAGTGGAACCAGGATGAAGGCGGCGCACCTCCTCCACCACCTCCTGGCCCTCTCCTGCTCGTCCTCCACCTCCTCCTTCCTGCCACGCCTCTTCCCCCTGCGGCCTCCTCTCTGCTGCCGCTTCTCGAACGCCTCCAGCTCCTCCTGAGGGTGGAGAACCAGCCGTTACTGACGGAACCAGAACCTCTGACCCGGACCCGTTCGCTGGACCAGAACCGGTCTGGGATCATCCCAGGGTCCAGGAGAGAAAACCTGAAGAAGAAGCTGAAGGTCCTCCAGACTCACCTGAAGCTTCTTCTGCTCCTCCTCAAGGGCGGCTTTCTGCTCCGCCTCCTTCATCTGCAACACAGACAGGTGTGTGAGTACAGGTGTGCGAGTACAGGTGTGTCTGTGTGTACAGGTGTGTGAGTACAGGTGTGTGTGTGTGTACAGGTGTGTGAGTACTGGTGTGCGAGTACAGGTGTGTGTGTGTGTACAGGTGTGTGAGTACAGGTGTGTGTGTGTGTGTACAGGTGTGTGAGTACAGGTGTGTGTGTGTGTACAGGTGTGTGAGTACAGGTGTGTGTGTGTGTGTACAGGTGTGTGAGTACTGGTGTGTGTGTGTGTGTGTGTGTGTACAGGTGTGTGAGTACAGGTGTGTGTGTGTGTGTGTACAGGTTTGTGTGTGTGTGTGTGTACAGGTGTGTGAGTGCAGGTGTGTGAGTACAAGTGTGTGTGTGTGTGTACAGGTTTGTGTCTGTGTGTGTGTACAGGTGTGTGAGTGCAGGTGTGTGAGTACAAGTGTGTGTGTGTGTGTACAGGTGTGTGTGTGTGTGTGTACAGGTGTGTGTGTACATGTGTGTGTGTGTGTGTACAGGTGTGTGTGTGTGTGTGTGTACAGGTGTGTGAGTGCAGGTGTGTGAGTACAAGTGTGTGTGTGTGTACAGGTGTGTGAGTGCAGGTGTGTCTGTGTGTGTACAGGTGTGTGTGTGTGTACAGGTGTGTGAGTGCAGGTGTGTGTGTGTGTACAGGTGTGTGAGTGCAGGTGTGTCTGTGTGTGTACAGGTGTCTGTGTGTCTACAGGTGTGTGTGTCTACAGGTGAGAACAGGTGTGTGTGTCTACAGGTGAGAACAGGTGTGTGTGTTTACAGGTGAGAACAGTTGTGTGTGTCTACAGGTGTGTGTGAGTATAGGTGTGTCTACAGGTGTGTGTCTATAGGTGTGTGTGTGTCTACAGGTGTGTGTGTGTCTACAGGTGAGAACAGTTGTGTGTGTCTACAGGTGTGTGTGTGTCTACAGGTGAGAACAGTTGTGTGTGTCTACAGGTGTGTGTATAGGTGTGTCTACAGGTGTGTGTCTACAGGTGAGAACAGTTGTGTGTGTCTACAGGTGTGTGTGTGTCTACAGGTGAGAACAGTTGTGTGTGTCTACAGGTGTGTGTGTGTGTCTACAGGTCTGTGTCTACAGGTGTGTGTACCTGGCAGAGCTTCGTCTGCTGGTCTCTGCAGACTTGGTCACACTCCAGGACGCTCTGAGTCGCCAGAGAACACACCACCTCCTGAACAGACGACAACAACAATAGCTCTACAGACAGCAGAAGGTCACATGATGTTTTCTTCCAATCATGAAGCGGACTGAAGCTCAGCAGATCGATTAACCTCATGTTCTATGATGTTCTCTGAGGAACCACTGATCACAGCCGGACTAGGTCAGGTAACCTCTGGGGGCAGCTGGTGTTACTGGGTTTCAGGGTATCTGGTTTGAACACTTTCCACTAACAACAAGATGTTTGTGGTTAGAAAGTAAAGGGGGGTAAATACTTTTGTTAGCCTGAGGGTTTTTAGAGACCAGTAAAACTGTGGTTATTAAAGTGGGAACAAACTGGGACTGAGGAACCAGCCCTGAGGGACACCACGGTAACTAAAGCCTGGTTCCCTTAGAGACGGAGGTTAATCATCTCTGCTGATCATTCTGGGATGGATGAAGCATAAATCGTGCTCCACATGATGAGGTCTAATAAAACTCTGCCCACCAGAACCAGGATGTTCTAACCGGACCTGGAGGTCGATGTGTGTTTACCTTCTTGATCCGCCTGCAGGGACACCGCAGCTTCACCTTCTGCTGGCACTTCTCCTCGCACTCACCTGGGTGGCACACCTGTTTACAGCGATGGCCGCAGCTCAGCTACACAGACACAGATCAGAGACGACGATTCAGAGGCAGAACCAACAGAACCCGGTACAGGCCGAAGGTTCTGGTTCTGGCAGCTCCAGGACTGAACTTTCGTCCTCCGGAAGCTGAAGACTCTCAGGCTCTTATTGTGAAAGTCTGCTAGTACAGGAAGTGCCTCCTTCTGGTCTAGTTCAATCAAGGTGGTGAGTTTGTAACGAGCCAATCAGAAGCCTCGCCGAGGGAGCTGTGTTTACCTCTTTAGGACACTGGTTGCCACAGGAACCCAGCCGGATCCTGGTCTCCTCATCGGCGGACGACACCTTCCTGCAGAGACACATGATCGGTTCAGCCAACAGAAACGAAGCACGCGTTGCCATGGAAACCTGCGGTGGACACCGACGTGCACTCCAGGTAGAGCGTGCTGATCCTGCAGTGGCAGCGCTGGCGGATCATCTGGCTGCAGGGGGGGCAGTCCTCGGGGTGGCAGGGGCGGGGACACGCGTGTGGGCAGCCTGGGGGGCGGGGCTTATGGCAGCCGTCTTCACACGCCTCGCACTGCGGTTAGACGGGATTGGTTAATCTGGGCTTCGCCCGGTTTATGACTGTTCTCACCCTTGCTACCCAGAACAACCGGGACCTAGAAAGCTGGTTGTCTCACCTTGTTACCATCGGTAACCAGGTGACACTCCCTGCTGCAGCTGTGGTTCCCGCAAGCCAGCGGGCGCCCACAGGCCCGTCCGCAGGAGAAGCGGCCCTGGCGATGACACGGCACCGGGCTCACCTGCAGAGAGACAAGGACAGCGTCTAGACACAGAGGTCAGAGGTCAGGAGGAAGTCAGAGGTCAGGAGGAACTCAGAGGTGATAGCATAGACATAATGAGTAGACGCCGCATTTGCTGCTTTGATGAGAAGAAATACGGCCGCCATCTTGGACAGGTATTCCCATCTACAGGCACCAAAACTGCAGCGGTTAATTCAAGATGGCTGAACACTGTGTGGTGCATTCCTGTTCAGATCAACAGACTGTTGAGAGTAGGACTATATAAATTTCACATGAATTATACTGTGTATATATGAATCAATTATTAAAATGGCTGAGTTGTACTTTCTGTTTCTCTATCTTATAGCATTGTGTGTGTTTTTTATACATTTTATAAGTAAATCAGAATATAGGAACAGATCAAACCATCTGTCCTGTATCATAGCTAAATGTTTGCTGTTCGAAACAAAATCTAGTGAAAATCAGTTTATTATTTAGTGAGTTATGATTGAATAAACGCACTGATGCGTTTATTCAGGAAGGAAGGAAGGAAGAGGAGGAAGGAAGGAAGGGGAGGAGGAGGAAGCGGAGGAAGAAGAGGAAGAGGAGGAGGAAGAGGAGGAAGAAGAGGAGGAAGAGGAAGAGGAGGAAGAGGGCCTCCAAGAGTCCGACTCACCAGAACTCTGCTGTGGTTTGGGTTAGGAAAGAGGTTCTGGTTCTGGTTCTTACCTCATGTTCTCCAAAACAGGACCTGAAACAGAAAAAGAGACACTCACTGCTCCACCATCGAGTATCGGGTCGGTTCCTCTGGTTCTACAGAACCCTGGTCGATCTGAAGCAGACCTGGAGCGGGTCCGAACAGAACCTCTGACCCGGTTTTGGACTGTACTGCCTCTAACCTCCAGCTGTAGACGTGTTTGGACCTCAGAGAGCCAGGAACCGGGCCAGAACCTAAACCGTTTAACAACAAACATCTCATGTTCTGTTCTGTTTGGACCCGGATCACAAAGGTTCTGGAGGCCCGCCTCCAGCTGCTGACGCCAGAGTCTCTCAGATCCAGCAGGGTGGTGAAGCAGACAAAACTGGGTCCAGATCAGAACCTGGCTGGGAGTCAGAACTTTGTTCACACAGAAAACAGGCTGACGGTTCTGGGAGGTTCTGTTCCCTCAGGTCCGACTGAAAGCAGCTCTGTGAGGAGGAGGCGGAACCAGGTCCAAATGCCTCCAACAGAGAGAAGTATCTGGACCAGAACCGCCTCCCCAGGGCCTCCAGAACCACACATGGTTTCACTAACGATTGCTAACAGAACCCAGCGTCTCCATGTCAGCTCTAATGGGTCGTGACAGAACCAGAGCCCATCAGAACCACGCTGGGATTACCGGCTGTGTTGTTGCTCTCTGAGCTTCTGGCTCCACTGGGGGGAGAAAGGTTCTGGTTCTGAGAGGAGCAACCTGTGAATCAGGTCCAGTTTGGTGGGATTCAGTCAGAACCAGCAGGCTTCACACTTTGGATCGGGTTAAAAAAGATGAAGGCGGAAAGTTCTGATAAAAACTTTCTCTCCATGTTTGGGTCAGCGGTACCGGAGGCAAACCCCAGAACTTCCCTGAGTGGACCTGAAGGAGAGATGTTCTGGTTCTGAAGATGAACCAGAACCTTCCAGAACCTGGCCTGGTTCCAGGGAGAGATTAAACGTGAAGGACCAACGCTGCCTGAATGGACCGGGTCGGCCTGGTACCGACCCGATTGGACCTTAGTTACCCAGCATCACGCTGAGGGAGGTTAGAGGCAGGCTGGGTTACTTTCTAGACAGTTTGGGTCGAGTTTCTCTCCTGAACCAGGAGATCCAGACTGTCCAGCTTCCAGAACTCGGTACCAGAACCGGGGCGGGACTTACGTGGGGATGGGTACCCGGCAGGGCGGACACGGCAGAGCTTTCTTCACAAAGGCCGGTTCTGCTGGCTGCTCCCACGGGCCGGCTAACTGGACCTGGACACAGAAACACAGAGCAATCAGAGTTCTGGTTCCCCCGGGTCGGGTCGGAGACGGAAGCCGATCGGACCTGCTGGGAGCGGACCAGAACCAGGTCGTGGCAGGGCTCGGGGCAGGCGTGGCTGCAGCCGGGCAGAACCAGCAGGCAGGGCTGTCTGCAGGGCGGGCAGGGCCCCGGATGGCACCGGTGGGGCTCCCTGGTCCGGTGGTGGCAGGACGGAGGACACCTGCAGAACCAGACAGAACCTTAGCTCCCACCAGAACTTTAGCTCCCGACCCACCAGAACCTGCTGACGGGCCAGAGACCCGGCCGCCGCCTACCTGCAGGGCTCCTTGCAGCGGGGGGGTCTGGTGCTCCTCTCACGGCCGCACGGAACCACCAGAACCGACGACCCACAAGTACATCGGACCTCCACCGTCTCTGGGCACGGGTAGCAGCTTCCTGGAGGACAGGAGGGACGTCAGAGACTGGACCAGAGGTACCGGAAGGTTCTACCGGACCCGACAGAACTAAAAGATACCGTCAGAACCCAGAGGTACCAGAAGGATCGACCGGGCCCGACAGAACCAAAAGATACCGTCAGAACCCAGAGGTACCGGAAGATTCTACCGGGCCCGACAGAACCAAAAGATACCGTCAGAACCTGGAGGTACCGGAAGGTTCTACTGGACCTGACAAAACCCTGAAGAACCTACAACCCAATCAGCCAAGGATCAGAACCAGTCAGTTCTTCCCTTTAATGGGTTCTGATTCCTTCACTGCATCAGAACCGTGAGCAGGTACCACTCATGGAGCCGTCCGCTCTGCATGGACAGAACCGGTGTCGACCCGCCGGTTCTGTCTGGACCCGATCAGTCACACTGCGGCTTCACTGGAGAGCCCATTAAAATATCTGAGAGGCCAGCAGCTGATAGGACGATCACACCTCCTTCAGATGAACAGAACCTGATGCTGGGTTCTGGTCACATGGACCTGGGACGAAACAGCCCATGACTTAGAGGTCAAAGGTCACACATGGACGGATTTATAATGAACCTGAGCTTAGCTGAGAGTCTGTGTTGGATCTGCTGCTCGAGGTCCAGATATTCAGAACCAGAACCTCAGAACCAACCTGAGACCAAACATGTGACCACGTCCACACAAACACGGACCGCCACACACCAAGCGGCGCCTCTTATCGGTCAGGCGGCGGCGGCGACCTCCTATCTGCCTCCTGCTGAAAGGTCAGAGCAGCCAATCAGCACGCAGACGGGCGCAGGAGTTAACGAGGCTGCTGGGAGCCAATCAGACGCAGCAGAGATGCTTTATCAGGAACAATGGAGGCAGGAAGCGCACACACACACAGTCACACACACAGTCACACACACAGTAACACAGCGTCTGTGTTTGTGATTAATTATGTTCCACAGGAAGCAGAGGTCATCTCTCCCCCTGAACACAAACACACCATCAGCTCGCCGTGTGTTTGTGACGCTCGGCTATCAGCTGGGAGAAATGTCAGCGTAAACACACTTCAGAGGGTGATGGGGGTCACAGTTTGACCTCTGACCTCCCAGCTGAGGCTCAGTGAAGACGTCAGAGCCGATCTGACGGACATGAAGATGATCTGACAGCCCGAGGAGGTTCTGCTGGATCTCAGACTGGATCAAACCGGTTCTAAAATTCAGGTTAGACCCCAACGGAACCAGCAGGACTGATTCAAATCAGATCAACAGAATCAAAATAGCACCTCAGGTTCCTGGGAAAATGTTCTGTCTTCCCAGCCGGTAAACATTTGGGTGAAGCCTTTGATATGATCTCATCTCTGATGTCACTCTGAATGATTAAAACTAATAAAAACATAAACTTTGTTTCTCAGAGACTCAGAGGGGTAAGGATTTACTTTAAATAGATTTAAAACAAATGTTTTGTTCCTGCTGTGGTCCAAATATTCATAGTGGGACAGTCACTGACACACTGCTGGATGAACTGAGTGATGTAATCACATATATTACTGGAAAGTTGAGTGGAAGGAAAAAGTAAAGCCGGTAAAGTGTAATTTTAACACTTTGTCACCAGGAGGCCTAAAACGACAGCAGTAACACATCAAGCCCAGCAGAGGGCGCTCAGTCAGCCTAATAACAATAAGATACCTATTAATAAGGTAATGGCTAGGTACTTGTGCTATTTCCTGTGTACTTTCTAACCTATAGAGTAGAGAAACGTGGGGAGGACCCTGCAGATAACTCCAGGTCAGCCTTGTTATTACCTTGGTGACAAACGGAGGGACACTTGTGGTTCCGACATCCCAGAGTCCGACCACAGACCTGATCACAGGGGGGACAGTTCCCGGGGCAGCACTGAAACACAAAGAATGATGGGAAAGAGTGTTTCAACGAGTTTCACTTCAGAGATGCGGCTAAACTTCACTAACAGAGACGTGGTTAAACTTCACTAACAGAGACGCGGCTAAACTTAACTAACAGAGACGCGGTTAAACTTCACTAACAGAGACGCGGGGAAACTTCACTAACAGAGACGCAGTTAAACTTCACTAACAGAGACGCGGGGAAACTTCACTAACAGAGGCGCGGCGAAACTTCACTAACAGAGACGCGGTTAAACTTAACTAACAGAGACGCGGCTAAACTTAACTAACAGAGACGCGGTTAAACTTCACTAACAGAGACGCAGTTAAACTTCACTAACAGAGACGCGGTTAAACTTCACTAACAGAGACGCGGTTAAACTTCACTAACAGAGACGCGGTTAAACTTCACTAACAGAGACGCGGTTAAACTTCACAAAAACGTCACTAACAGAGACACGGTTAAACTTCACTAACAGAGACGCGGCTAAACTTCCCTAACAGAGACGCGGCTAAACTTCCCTAACAGAGACGCGGTTAAACTTCACTAACAGAGACGCGGTTAAACTTCACTAACAGAGACGTGATTAAACTTCACAAAAACGCCACTAACAGAGACGCGGCTAAACTTCACAAACAGAGACGCGGCTAAACTTCCCTAACAGAGACGCGGCTAAACTTCACTAACAGAGACGCGGCTAAACTTCCCTAACAGAGACGCGGTTAAACTTCACTAACAGAGTGTGGTTAAACTTCCCTAACAGAGACGTGGTTAAACTTTACAAAAACGTCACTAACAGAGACGCGGCTAAACTTCACAAAAACGTCACTAACAGAGACGCGGCTAAACTTCACTAACAGAGACGCGGCTAAACCTCACTAACAGAGACGCGGCTAAACCTCACTAACAGAGACGCGGCTAAACCTCACTAACAGAGACGCGGCTAAACCTCACTAACAGAGACGCGGCTAAACTTCCCTAACAGAGACGCGGTTAAACTTTACTAACAGAGACGTGGCTAAACTTCACTAACAGAGACGCGGCTAAACTTCACTAACAGAGACACGGCTAAACTTTACTAACAGAGACGCTGCATAATCTTCACTAACAGAGACGTGGTTAAACTTCACTAACAGACACTGTTAAACATGAAGAAGACCTTGCCCTGTCAGGAGGCCATCATTGCTCCTAGTAGATGTCTAAGGGGAGTAAGTAAATTCTAACCAGCAGCGGTAACCTGAACCCACCCTGAACCAGAAGCGCAGCCCCTATCTGGACTAACGTGAAACAGGAGATTTAAACGTAGAGAATGATTTGTACGTCATTCTCCAACCAGACGGGATTACAGAGCAGCTCAGGGAGCAGCGTCCGACCACAGACCTAAGACTAGTTTAATAATAAATTATTTAATAAATAACTGCGGGAGTTTAAAAGCTCTGAGTAAAAGCCCCAGTTATCTTAATCACGAGTTTAGATCATTTCTGGATGCTAATTGGACCAAAGCAGCTGAGGGGGCGGGGTCTGACCTTCCTCCTGCACTGGTGTCTCTGGCAGTTCCTGGTTTGAGGGCACTTTGAGTCACACAGGTACTCCTTATGGCACGCCATCTGCTTCCTGTACCTCCCACACCTGCACTCCTTGTCCACCTCCTGCAGGAGGACACAGGTAGTCGTGTTGTTGCTTCAGGTTAGCATGCAGTGTGTGTGTGTGTGTGTGTCAGAGTGTGTGTGACCTGTCTGCACGTCTCGCAACTCCCTCGGTGACACCTCATTGAACATGTGTGTTTGAGACATGACAGGCGGCGGTCGCAAGTGTCGCCGCAAGGCAGGACTTCCTCTGTGCACGGCAGAGACGACTCTACACACACACAGTCAGAAAGTGTCTTAGAGGAAGTGAGACATGTAGATGGTTCTGATGAGACTGATGCTGTGAGGAACAAAGATTCAGTCTGATGGTTTAACACCAGAACCATAAACAGAACCAGACCACAGCAGAACATGGTGGGTTATTTTCTGTGCATCTGCTCTTACTGGTTTTCCCGCAGGGACAGGACCTGCTGACAGAGCGAGGACACGGAGGACACGCCCCATCATGACACACCTCCTCACAGGTGTGGTTCCCACAGGACAGCTGAGCTCCACACACCTGAGACACAAACACTGGGTCAGAGATCTGCTGCCGGTCTTACAGGGGTGGTTCTGGATCTACTGGACCCAGCAGTGATGAAAGCCATCCATGGTACTAATTTTACCACTAGGTGGCGTCAGAACATGTCTTCACTACAATTACATAGATAATTATAATTACACTCATAATGTTTAACTATTTACACCCATGAGGAAGATAGGTGGCCTTTAAATTAAGCCATGTTCTAGTGCCACCTGGTGGCTGAAGCTGGTAGTACACTAGTGTTTGGAGCAGAGTGGTAGTACCTGCTGACATTTCCAGCGAGGGCTGGCGCAGGGTCTCTCTGCAGTCTGCCGTCCACACACACACCTCTGAAGGCTGACTCTGGGACAGGAAGGACACTCTGGCACACAGAGACACACAGCAGGTTAGTCTGGGGCCCTGCATCACGATCTAGTGCTGGGGACAGGTGTGAGTTTACCTGTGTGGCAGGGCTGGGGGCAGGTGTGTTGTCTACAGGCCAACAGCTTCCCACACTGCTGCTGGCAGGACCAGGACTGGAAAAACAGCAAGAAACAACATCACCCCTTTAAAGCAGCAGGTGAGGAGGAGGTTATATAGAGCAGAGGGCGCCGGACCGGTACCGGGCCACACGGGAAAAATTAATAGCGTAGTTTTTGGACGATTGAGCGCACCTGAATATAAGCTGCACCAGCTAAATAAAATAAACAAGAAAAACATTTTGTACACATACAGGCCGCACCTGAATATGAGCCGCACGTTTTCATGTTGCAACATGAGATTTTTACACAGAAAGACTGTGAAAGATTCTCTTTTTCGTTTTAAATAAAGATGTGCTTTATTTCCAAACTCTGCCTGAAAATCAGCATTACGGCATCAACACAACACGACAGCAACATGAGTGGTTCGAAAAGAAAACATACTTTAGCATAGCAGAAAAGTCATTGGTCGCCATCTTAATCTTCCTCTTCCTCACTAAATACACTAAAGTCGTCTTCTTCAGTGTCTTTATGTGCTCTGAAAGCTTTTGACGTCTTTTTACACTGACTCAGTTCTTCCCACTGCCTCCTCTAACGTCTCACCATCGATTCACCGAGTAGCTTTATATCCTTCTTTGACGGCCAGCTCCATTACCTTTAACTTAAACACTGCATTTATCCATTTCTTAGTGTGTTTTTCATGATGTGCAAAATAACAATTCAAAATCAGAACTAGTGTCTTCTTCGGCGCATAATCTTTACCCAAATGTCTGTCTCACTTTTGCGATTCTTGTTATAGTGCCGTCCGGAGGACGCTAGCCAGTAAAAATCTATAAATTAGCTGCATTGTTGTGTAAGACAAAGGGTCCAAAGAGTGTGAAAAAAGTAGCGGCTTGTAGTCCGAAAAATACGGTAACTTACAGTATTTCCATTAAATTTATTATCAGATAGTAAAGAAAGTTTTATTTTGAAAAATGACTGGATTCTCTCCGTTACATCCGGCTATAACTCCTTTGTGACGCATGTCGAGTCGCTTGGGTCGGTCACGGGATACGTCACCACTAAATCAACCAACAAGCTAGCAGAATGATTCAAAATAGCGTTCTCTGAAAAGTTTATTTGTGAAAAGGTCCAGTGAAGAGACAGAAGAAGAGCCTACGACTTCAAAGAAAAAGAAAGCTACATTTAGCAGACAAAACCAGTAGCACAAAAAATACAGATTTAACCCCGGAGCCCCCGCTGTGCTTAAGATGTGGTAACCAGTTTTCTAATGAGGCAATGAAACCTTTAAAACCGCCCCACCGTCTCGTTACAGAGAATCAGCCACTGATTCAGCGTCGTAGTGAGTTGTATTTTTTAAGCACTTTATATTAGTTTTTGTGGTGAATCTTACTTTAAAGGCATGTTTAAACGTTACCATAGCAACCAGAGAGCATTATGGGACAGGGAGGATGCTACTCATGTCATGATGTTACAGGGACGCTAATAAAGTTGGGGGTAAACGTTGGATTTACATGTATTATTATATTTTAAAATAACTCATATTTTTATGCCGGTTAGTTGCTTTTAATGTTGTTGCATTTATCTGCGGATCCGTGTGAATATTGCCTGATGTTAAACCGGTCTGTGAGGTTGGGGACCACTGAGAACATATGAGCAGTCAGTGTTGACCTGCAGTCACAGGGATCCAGGACACAAACGTTCTGGTTTCTCTGTGACTGAATAAACTAACGTAGTTTGAACCTTAACTTTGCTCACTCAGTGGAATGATCTCGTTGTTAACCAGAAACAAGATGGCCGCCTCGTCTAACAGGAAGCTCCTGCAGGTAACATGCTGAATGCTGATAGGCACCTCACATGACCACCCCCCCCTTCTCATTTACTGCTTCAGGAGGGTTTACCTTGTTGCTACAGCGACGGGGGAGGGGCTTAGCTTTGCCACACATGCAGGAAACAGACACCATCTTTGGACATGGTGGACAGGGACCTGGAGACACAGAGAGAGAGACAGGATGGTTTAATGACTGGAAACCAGCATGTCCAACATGGGGGGGTGTAGGTGTGGTTACCAGGGTGACAGAGCAGCAGACAGGTGTGACCACAGGCAGGGCGGAGCTCCTTCTGACAGACGGAGCCGCAGGAGTGAGGAACCAACCAGGGATCGGCTGGAGGATCCTGCAGCTTCCCACAGTAGCACATGTACCTGAACACAACACAGAGACACGAGGGTCCAGTCGGACCGGCTCTAAGGTTCTGACCCGGTCACCGTTAACTGGTGCATTTACAGTACAGCAGCTCAGACACACACAGGGAGAGGGAGACCCCTGCAGGCTGAAACAGGAACAGCACTTTCATTAACGTCTGCATGAGACAAACATGAACGTATTTGCTGCCCCCTGCTGGTGACTGGAGGTCAGTCCAGAGCAGTTAACATCTCAGAGGACATCTGATTCATCGCTGGTTCCTCCTAATCACCACGAGGAACAAACCCTGGAATCCTGAGCTGAAGATGACGATGATATACAGCTGCTGATGAAAGTGTGTGTGGTGAGCTGCAGTTCTGATCCGGTTCTACATGAACCCAGTTAGCTGACAGAGCAGGAACGGGCGAGTCGGACCAACCTGTTGGGCGTGGCGCTGGGAGGATACTCGGTTCTGCACTTTGGACTGCGGAGAGAAAACAAGGAGAGTTAGAACCGTCATGCTGGTCCGTCTTCATCTGCTGCAGCTAAAGCTGAGGACATGCTACCAGTTTACCCATAATTCCCAGTATTGGTTGGACCGACTATCTGGTAGCGAGAGGGGAACCGACCCGACCTCAGTCACTGTCAGACAGGGTTTTAGAGGCGGTTCTGGACCCAGTCGGGTTCTGTTAAGCCCAGTGGGTTTAATATAAACTAATCAACTAACTGGTTACTGGTTCATTCATAGATAAACTTTATTAATCCCAAAGATTGAACCTGCGTGGCAGAGCTGATCCACCAGGGGGGGCTGTTCTACGATAAACCCCAGTAAATGATGAATCTTATGATGGAGGGGAACAGATACGTCAGAGAATATCTTCTCTCAGCGCCACCTACTGGTCTGACTGTTGTAAACACCCTGAGAAGAGTGTGCCTGTCTTGGTTCTGATGGTCCAGATGTTCTGATGGTTTAAACATCTGGACCAGGTGAGGTGGAGCCCTCAGCTTTAACTGAAGCATCACCAGATCTCCTCCAGGTGTGAAACCAGTAGGTTTCTGAACCTCTGGGACCTCTCAGAGCAGCAGGGAAGCTGTGGAGACAGCCTGAATGCTGCAGTAACTGCCTGTGCTCCTCACCAGGGCCAGGGATGCTGCTTCTGACCAAAGTCTTCGTCGGTGGCGGAGGAGATGAGGAAGACAGAGTCTCTGGCCCATTTCTGGATGCAGGGCAGGTGGAAGAGGGAGAAGCAGCCCGAGCAGCTCCACACCTGGACACAGAAACAACGGAGGTCAGACCGACAGGAGTCTAGGCCGGTCCGTTAAGGAGGTTCTGAAGGTCCAGGTCCGGTTTGCTGGGATCCAGGATCGGTTCTGATGGAAACCTTCAGAACCTCTAAACGGAACCAGCATCATCCTGACGCTGCCGCCTGATCACAGAAAAACATTCATTCAATCTGATCTGCTGTAGGCAGCAGCAGAGGCTCATGGGTAATGTAGTTTGTTATGATTGTGTTTATACAGATTAAAATCTTTATTCTGAATTTCTGTTGACCAACATGTTTAACTCACCATAAAGTATTTACAGAGTTATATTCCCCCATATCAGAATGACTGCAGATGTCCAGAACTATATCTGACCTCTGCGGGCCTCACTGCCTCAGTTAAGGTCAGAGGTCATGATTCAACAGTCAGAAAGAGAGAGAAGATGGTCTCCATGGGAGACTACCAGGACCAGAACCACTGCTGACCCAGAAGAACCCAAAGACCCGTCTCACATTGACCAGAAAAATATAGAAATAATATAAATATAACTTCTATGTAAATATTCTGACGTTTCTAGAAGGTTCTGGTCATGTTACATCTGGAGTAGAACTACCTACAGTCAAACACGGTGGTGGTGGTATGATGATCGGTACCAGAACCACATGATGTTATCAGGTTTAGGGGGTCATTACTTTTCTACACAGGGTGAGGTGTGTGAATGTGTGTCTGACCTGCTGCGTTCTCTTGACGGAGGCGATGCAGATCAAACAGGTGAGCGCTCCGGACTGGAACAGGTCGCTGAGGTACTGACCGGTTCTGAGCAGACCCGACGCATCGCCGCCTGGTCACAGGGAGGAAGACAGAGGTCAGCATCACAACCCCCGCCCCGCGACATCGTCACAACCCCACCCGCCCCTTGACATCGTCGCAACCCAACCCGACCCCCAACATCGTTGCAACCCGCGCCCGGATCGACGCAACGCAACCCGCCCCTTGACATCGTTGCAACGCAACCCGCCCCTTGACATCGTCGCAACCCGCCCCTTGACATCGTTGCAACGCAACCCGCCCCTTGACATCGTCGCAACCCGCCCCTTGACATCGTCGCAACCCGCCCCTTGACATCGTCGCAACCCGCCCCTTGACATCGTCGCAACCCGCCCCTTGACATCGTTGCAACGCAACCCGCCCCTTGACATCGTCGCAACGCAACCCGCCCCTTGACATCGTCGCAACGCGCCCCGCCCCTTGACATCGTCGCAACGCAACCCGCCCCGCCCCTTGACATCGTCGCAACGCAACCCGACCCTTGACATCGTCGCAACCCGACCCTTGACATCGTCGCAACGCAACCCGCCCCGCCCTGAGGTACAGACCGGTTCTGAGCAGACTAGACGCATCGCTGCCTGGTCACAGGGAGGAAGACAGAGGTCAGCATCACAAGCCCCTCCCCTTGACATCGTCACAACCCGCCCATTGACATCGTCGCAACGCGCCCATTGACATCGTCGCAACCCGCCCCCCGACAACGTCGCAACCCGCCCCCTGACTTAGTCACGCCCGCCCACTGACATCGTAGCAACCCCACCCGACCCCTTACATCGTCGCAACACAACCCGACCCCTTACATCGTCGCAACACAACCCGACCCCCTGACATCGCTGCAACCCGCCCCCCAACATCGTCGCAACGCAACCTGATCCCCTGACATCGCCGCAACCCGCCCCCCGACATCGCCGCAACCCGCCCCCCGACTTAGTCACGCCCCGCCCCCTGACATCGTCGCAACCTGCAACCCACCCCCCGACATCGTCGCAACACCCGCCCCCGATATCGTCGCAACCCGCCCCTTGACATCGTCGCAACCCGCCCCTTGACATCGTCGCAACACCCGCCCCCGATATCGTCGCAACCCGCCCCTTGACATCGTCGCAACGCAACCCTCCCCTTGACATCGTCGCAACCCGCCCCTTGACATCGTCCCAACCCGCCCCTTGACTTAGTCACGCCCGCCCACTGACATCGTAGCAACCCCACCCGACCCCTTACATCGTCGCAACGCAACCCGACCCCCTGACATCGCCGCAACCCGCCCCCCGACATCGTCGCAACCCGCCCCCTTACATCGTCGCAACCCGACCCCTTACATCGTCGCAACCCGCCCCCTTACATCGTAGCAACCCGACCCCTTACATCGTAGCAACCCGACCCCTTACATCGTAGCAACCCGACCCCTTACATCGTCGCAACACAACCCGCCCCCCGACATCGCCGCAACTGCCCCCCGACATCGTCGCAACCCGCCCCCCGACATCGTCGCAACCCGACCCCTTACATCGTCGCAACCCGACCCCTTACATCGTAGCAACCCGACCCCTTACATCGTCGTAACCCGACCCCTTACATCGTCGCAACACAACCCGACCCCTTACATCGTCGTAACCCGACCCCTTACATCGTCGTAACCCGACCCCTTACATCGTCGCAACCCGACCCCTTACATCGTCGCAACACAACCTGACCCCCCGACATCGTCGCAACCCGCCCCCCGACATTGTCGCAATCCGACCCCTGACTAAGTCACGCCCCGCCCCCTGACATCGTCGCAACCCGACCCCTGAATTAGTCACGCCCCGCCCCCTGACTGACTCCTCTCAGACCAGAACCCTGACCTCGGGTTCTGCCGGGCTCACCTGTCTGGCTGGTGTAGGAGGTGTAGGTGGACTCCAGGATACTCCCCCTCTGTCTGTCTCCATCATCATTATTATCATCATCATCATCGTTGTCTTCATCAGAGGAAGAGGAGCCGGCGTGGCTCTCCACCAGGCGCTTCGCCGCAGCCTGATTGGACCTCCGGATCTCCTCGAACTTGGACTCGACCGAGTCACCTGTGGCTAACAGAGAACGGGAACAGGTGAGGTACCGGACCCGGTTCCGACCCACAGATCCCTCTGAGACCCTCATCACCTCTCACAGGTTCAGGTGTGCTCTTCGTTTTCGCTCCCCGTCCTGCAGAGACACCCGGCCGGTCCCTGTCCTTCTGCAGTGGGCGGGGCCTCTCACCTGGACCATCCTGACTCCGCCCCCTCCCTCTGCCCTGCTGCCTCCAGGCCGGCTCCATGGCAACCGCCTCCCACACTCACTGTGGAGACAAACAGGAAAACACCTGGACGATCAGTTACCTGGACGTGGCCAGTGCGCATGCGCCATGTGTCTGGAGCTAAAGGTGAGCTCAGTTCGGCTGTTTTCCAGGTGAAATCACCGGTTCAGCTCCACATGAACAGGCTGGGTTCTACCTGTACTGGACCGGGTGGTTTCCCACCGGAACCGGTTTAAACCGGCTGGGTCACATTACCGGCCAGGCTGGCTAACGGAGAGAAGCTAACGGAGAGAAGCTAACAGGGAGAAGCTAACAGGGAGAAGCTAACGGAGAGAAGCTAACGGAGAGAAGCTAACAGAGAGAAGCTAACGGAGAGAAGCTAACAGGGAGAAGCTAACAGAGAGAATCTAACAGCCGCTGAGGTCCAGAGGAAACCCCGCTGAGAAGCAGCGGAGCCCCGCGGTAAACTCCTCCTGAATGACCCCGGAGCCTCCGGGAGAAGCTGCCGCTGCAGCCGCAGCCTTACAGGCCAGAACCGGCCGGTTCAGCCGAACAATGAAGGTAAACACACCTGAGCAGAGCAAGACAGGAGCCGCTGGACGCCGCTCAGCGCTGCACATGCGCACTGGCTGGTTGGGTGGGGGCAGGATGGGTCCTGTAGTTCTTCAGGGGGGACTGCCTCATAGACCAGCATGTGGTCTGAAACTACAACTCCCATAATGCCTCGAAACACGCGCGTGAGGACACACACACTGTGACGTGTCACTGTGTATCTACGCGCGCCCCCGTGTCTGCTGTGTAAATAAATCTGAATAAATCAGTTTCAGTGTTGCTAACTTATTATTTCTAACAACTTTTCTTTCCAAAAAGCGACGAATCTGGCGACACTTCCGGCCTCCTGCAGCGGCTCTCTGTGAAACTTTGGGGCTGATATCCTGCAGATTAGAGACCCGGCCTGTTCTGCATCATAGACACATATAAACAACAATATTTAAACATAAACAACATATATGTTTATATATGTCTATGTTCTGCATCCAGACTGCTTCCAGACATCTGCATCTGCGCATGTGCATGCAGTATTATCCCAGTACATCTGACCAATCATAAACCTTTCTCGGTTTATTTCACCCACCAGTTAACAAAGTTGTTTTTTTTTTTTAAATTAATTAAAAAGTAAAAAAATAAATCTGGAGGTGATATTTCTTTTATAAGCCACACAGGAACATCGGACAGAAGCTTTTCTGCAGAGCGCCTGACCAAATCCTAATCTAGATATAATTATTTCCTCCTTTCTGTTTCGTTCTGTTTTCCTCATTAAACCAACTTCCCATTAACTATAAAAGCCACCTACCAGTTATTTCTTCTTATCATTGTTTCCGCCATCTTTCCTTGACCTGTTTTCTGTTCTACGGCTTCTTTTCTCTTGACAAGTCTGAGATCACTGGTTTTATTGCAAACTGGTTTTATTCGTATCAAATGTTTTGGAGAGAAAAAGTAAGACCCCCAGAAGAGCGGTGAACATCTGAAGGGTCTAACAGAAGGCACAAGCAGCAGGTTTAATTTGGATCAAAGTTCAGGGGTCTGGGTTTGTTCAGAACCTGCAGGTTTATAGAGAATTATTTTATAAAACACATCTGTCCTAAGTGAAGATAAACATCTTTACTAAAACCATTTAATTAATAAATCAAAATTGCCACCTATCAATGAGCTTCACTTGGTGTTTTTACCACCAGAGAGCTGCCCATTTGAGAAGTTTAGTGGAAGGAAAAACATCACCGATAATAAAAGAGCAGAGTGTAGTCCCTGTGTATAACACCCATCAGACTGAATGATATCAGCATTGATCAGCTTGTCGTGTTTTAATCTGCAGGAAGAGGAGGTTTTGTGTTTAAATGTCGGGGTATTGCTGCTGATGATTCTCTGCAGGAGAGACGCAGCACCGGCCAGAGACCTTCATCACTCAGCAGTTATTATCTGAGCTCTTCTAGCGGCTTCCTTCAGTAATAGGACAGATGTTGAAGACCGTTTTACAGTTAGAAACCTCTGCTTTCATCCCAGGAGGTATTGCTGCAGGAAACAAATCTCTGTTTGGTCCCATAAAATACTGAGAGTTTTTAAACTGAAACCACCAATAATAAAACCGGACATGAACTTCTTTGACCGAGCCTAGAAATCTAGTAGCAACAGATTCTGTCCTGGGGGTTGGTTCTAGCCACGCCCCATTGTAGCCTCAGCAGGTCTACCATTGGCTCGGCTAAGTGTAGGCTGGGCCAATCACAGCGCTCTATATTTATAGAGAGACGTTGGGCGGATTAGCACCGTTACGGCGGAGCAAAACAACAAAGATGGCGGCGCCTCAGCAATTCTTCTTCTTCTTCTTCTTCTTCTTCTTCTTCTTCTTCTTCTTCTTCTTCTTCTTCTTCTTCTTCTTCTTCTTCTTCTTCTTCTTCTTCTTCTTCTTCTTCTTCTTCTTCTTCTTCTTCTTCTTCTTCTTCTTCTTCTTCTTCTTCTTCTTCTTCTTCTTCTTCTTCTTCTTCTTCTTCTTCTTCTTCTTCTTCTTCTTCTTCTTCTTCTTCTTCTTCTTCTTCTTCTTCTTCTTCAACCTACACCAGGATCCTGTCTGTGGACTCCAGATTCAGCACCATCCCTTCAGACCTCCTCCAAGGTGAACGTGGAGCCATGAATCATGGAGTCCATCCTCACCTCCTCCATCACCGTGTGGTACACTGGCGCCACCATCAGGGACAAACAGGGACTGAGAAGGTCTCTACAGGACCTGTACACTTCCAGGACACCTGCAGGTCGGATCACAGCCAAACCTTTCTCACCCTGGACACAAACTTGATCTGCTCCCTCAGACATGGAGGAGGGTCGGGCTAGAGACAATAATGAAACCTTAGCTTATATATGTGCTGACAGAGAAGACATTGAACTTTGACCTTTTTTTCTTTTTCATGTGGATTGACCCAGAATTACAGAGAAATTAGCAATAAAATCTGATTGTTCACAGTTACCATAGTTACCAGCACAGCATTTTCAGCTGCCATCCACCTACAATGTTGTGATGTCACCCGAATGCAACATATTATGTTTTCCAATTACTTGTTTACTTTTGGCACTAGAAATACTATTCAGTCTTTGTTTATGTTCGATGAGTGTATTTTCTAAAATGGATTGTGTCTGTGTCTTTATTGATTTGTTAAAGAACGGATGTAGTCAAACAGTTTGATACTAATAGTGTAAAAATAACCCACGCCAATGGTGGCACATAGATTACTCTTTGTACAGATTCAAGGCGTTGGTTATTGACAGTGGACCAATCGACAGAAGCTCACGAGCGCCACAGGAAAAACCAAAACATTTCTACACCGAAAACTCGATGGCAAAACATAAGCATAAAGTGCATAAAGTGCATAAAGTGCATAAAGTGCTTGCGTCAACAATTTGTGGGGACAGATCTAAGAGAACCTAAAGAACTTTACCAATTTGTCCGTGGGTAAACTGCAACAGACTATATAGTGTTCTGATGGCTAGCTAGGCTATCTTTGGCAGGCTGAGGATGTCGATGGACGGTGGAGGATCTTCTCTGTCTGGTCTCCTAGTTCTCTGTGGTGGAACAGAAGGTTTCTGGGAAACTTTAGCAGGAAATGAATAAAAAGAACCACATGTTATTTTCCTTATAAAATATATTTATTTATAACACAGTTAGCTGAGCAGCTTTAAGAAGCATCGGTTAAAACCCAGAAGAGCTGGTTCTGACTCCCCCTGCTTCAGGAGGAACCTTCCCCTCAGTAGGTCCGGTTAGCAGCCGGTAAACGGAAACTAGTCAGTAGCTCCAGTTTAGAAGCTGGTAAACAGAAACTAGTCAGTAGCTCCAGTTTAAGAGCTGGGAAACAGAAACTAGTCAGTAGCTCCAGTTTAGCAGCTGGTAAACAGAAACTAGTCAGTAGCTCTTGTTATCAGCCGTTAAACGGAAACTAGTGAGTAGCTCCAGTTTAGAAGCTGGTAAACAGAAACTAGTCAGTAGCTCCAGTTTAAGAGCTGGTAAACAGAAACTAGTCAGTAGCTCCAGTTAGCAGCTGGTAAACAGAAACTAGTCAGTAGCTCTTGTTATCAGCCGTTAAACGGAAACTAGTCAGTAGCTCCAGTTTAGAAGCTGGTAAACAGAAACTAGTCAGTAGCTCCAGTTTAAGAGCTGGTAAACAGAAACTAGTCAGTAGCTCCGATTTGCAGCCGGTAAACAGAAACTAGTCAGTACCGCCTGTTATCAACTGGTAAACAGAAACTAGTCAGTAGCTCTGGTTAGCAGCCGGTAAACAGAAACTAGTCAGTTGCTCCGGTTAGCAGCTGGTAAACAGAAACTAGTCAGTAGCTCTTGTTATCAGCCGTTAAACGGAAACTAGTCAGTAGCTCCAGTTTAGAAGCTGGTAAACAGAAACTAGTCAGTAGCTCCAGTTTAAGAGCTGGTAAACAGAAACTAGTCAGTAGCTCCAGTAGCTCCAGTTTAGCAGCTGGGAAACGGAAACTAGTCAGTAGCTCCAGTTTAGCAGCTGGGAAACGGAAACTAGTCAGTAGCTCCAGTTTAGCAGCTGTTAAACAGAAACTAGTCAGTAGCTCTGGTTAGCAGCCGGTAAACAGAAACTAGTCAGTTGCTCCGGTTAGCAGCTGGTAAACAGAAACTAGTCAGTAGCTCCAGTTTAGCAGCTGTTAAACAGAAACTAGTCAGTAGATCCGATTTGCAGCCGGTAAACAGAAACTAGTCAGTACCGCCTGTTATCAACCGGTAAACAGAAACTAGTCAGTAGCTCTGGTTAGCAGCCGGTAAACAGAAACTAGTCAGTTGCTCCGGTTAGCAGCTGGTAAACAGAAACTAGTCAGTAGCTCTGGTTATCAGCCGTTAAACGGAAACTAGTCAGTAGCTCCAGTTTAGCAGCTGGTAAACAGAAACTTGTCAGTAGCTCCAGTTTAGCAGCTGTTAAACAGAAACTAGTCAGTAGCTCCGGTTTGCAGCCGGTAAACAGAAACTAGTCAATACCGCCTGTTATCAACCGGTAAACAGAAACTAGTCAGTAGCTCTGGTTAGCAGCCGGTAAACAGAAACTAGTCAGTAGCTCTGGTTATCAGACGGTAAACGGAAACCAGTCAGTAGCTCTGGTTATCAGACGGTAAACGGAAACTAGTCAGTAGCTCCGGTTTAGCAGCTGGTAAACAGAAACTAGTTAGTAGCTCCAGTTTAGCAGCCGGTAAATGGAAACTAGTCAGTAGCTCCGGTTATCAGACGGTAAACAGAAACTAGTCAGTAGCTCCAGTTTAGCAGCTGGTAAACAGAAACTAGTCAGTAGCTCCAGTTTGCAGCTGATAAACAGAAACTAGTAAGTAGCTCTGGTTAGCAGCCGGTAAACAGAAACAAGTCATTAGCTCCGGTTTGCAGCCGGTAAACAGAAACTAGTCAGTAGCTCCGTTTAGCAGCCGATAAACAGAAACTAGTCAGTAGCTTCGGTTATCAGCCGGTAAACAGAAACTAGTCAGTACCGCCTGTTATCAGCTGATAAACAGAAACTAGTCAGTAGGTCTGGTTAGCAGCCGGTAAACAGAAACTAGTCAGTAGGTCTGGTTTGCAGCTGGTAAACAGAAACTAAAGCCTGTCTGGAGGAAACGGATGTGGTTAGAACTCACGGTAATACATCTAGAGGGTCTAGGAGCACTCAGGCGGTGGTTGTCGAAGGTTTCATCATTAAACCTCAGACTGACTAGCAACCAGGTGTCCTCTACGTTCAGACTGCAGCCATTATTATTCCACAAATGTTACATATTAATACAACAGTTTAAGACTCAAACATGAGAAAGAGACTACATGCAGGTGAGACCTTTCCTCTGGATTGTCCTTCAGGTATCTTTACGTCGTTCCTCGTCTTCTTCACATCCTTCTATCTGGTTACCTCAAACTAAAACTCATCAGTCCTCCACCTCTGCTGTCTTCCTCTCATTTCTTTTCTTCTTCTTTGGTGGGCTCCGGTGTTGGAGGGGGCGGAGCATCCCCGGGTGCGTCCTCCCGTGGCGGCGCCAGCTTCTTCTCCAGTCGGGTGACCCGGTGTTTCAGCTTGCTGTTTGTGGCTTCGTGCTCCGCCAGCAGCCGGGCGTACTGGGTCTGCAGCGTGTCCAGGTTACTCGTCATCCGGTCCACCTTGTCCTCAATCTCTTTGGGGTCTGGGCCTTGTGCTGCCAACTGGTGGACAAAAAAAGAAGGTTTTTACTTTCAGGAACATTTTAGTTTCTTACTGCTCTTAGCCAGATCTTGTGACCAGACCTCCAGATCCAGAAGTCCATCCTTCATCAGAATCTGCCGTCCCTTCTCCTCCAGCAGAGATTTGGCATCAGGATACTCCGTCAGCGCCTCCATCAGGTCATCTTTGGACAGACAGAAGAGGTCGGAGTACCCGATGCTCCTGATGTTAGCTGTCCTCCTGTTCCCTGCCTTACTACCTGTTGGACACCAACAAAAAGTCTTTCCAACGGTTCTGTAGGGCAGACCTCCAGCCCATCATGACTCCCTAGCTTGATGACCTCTCACCTTTGATGGCCAAGATGCTGATCTCCCCAAAGTAACTTCCTTCACTGAGGACGACAAACTGCGTGATGCCATCATCAGCAACCACAGCCAGCTTTCCCTCCTTGATGATGTACATCTCCCTGCCGATATCACCCTTCTTGCAGATGTAGTCCCCTGGACTGAATACCTGCGGCTGCAGCTTCAGCACCAGTTCCACCAACAGACCAGCTTCGCAGTCTGCGAAGATCCGGACCTGCAGAACCAACCAGAGAAGTCCTTACTAAAGGCTTTTATCCTCTCCGTCTGAAGAGGAGGGAGATGAAGCATGAACCGACCTTTTTCAGGGTGTCCAGGTGCACGTTGATGGCGATCTCAGCTCTCAGTTTGTCCGGAAGGTACTTCAGAACCTCCCTCTCATCCACAGCTTTCTTGTTGGTCCACAGAAAGTCAAACCACTTGATCACTCGCTTCTCCAGGTCTTTAGTTACCTGCAGAGGGAGCAGAAAAGTTTGTGAATAGGTCAAGTATCTTAAAAAGAAGCATCAGTTATCGGCCGCAGGAACAGATGAATTGCTTGTTGATTAATATTAAAAATGTTTGAGGAACTCCGAAAGTAGCTGTAGGACCTTCTACTGATTGTGCAAATGTTGGCCTAGAATAGATTAATGGAAAGGGAAACCCATGAAGGTGGACCCTGACCTTTCGGAAGCTCATGTATTGTTTGATGGCGTCGATCCGGGCCTGGAAGTCGGCTCTGGCAGCGTTCATGTTGGTGATCATCGAGCCGACGTTACCGACGATGGTGGCAAAAATCAGCACACCCACCTGGAGGACAGGGACAGTTCTGTTTGGTAAGTCTGTAGACTTTACTCAGCTTTGAGAAGGTTTTAGGATTTCTGTGACACATTCAGAACCAGAACCTTTCTGCATTTATCAATAGTGTTTCCGGGCCTTTGTTGGCATTTGCACATCTTTCCTGTTTATTTCTCATTAAATATGAGGCAACTTGTGATAGCAATTGTGTTGCTGCAGTAATTGCATAAAATGCATCAATCTGCGTTAGCACGGCCACTTAGAGTTATGTATACCAATGCTATTTCATCTTGTAACTGGCACAGAACTAAGAACACAGGCAAATAGAACCTCTGGTTCTGTAGAGATGAACCCACCAGGAAGTCCGTCACAACGAAGAAGTACTCCGAGTTCTCCACGGGGGGAGGGGTTTCTCCGATGGTGGTGAGTGTTAGCGTGGACCAGTACATGCTGTAGGCGTACTTCCTTACCAGACGACCAAACTCTGGGTCTGCCGGGTCGGGATACACGAACCTGTCGGAGCCAAAACCTGAAAAGAATAATTGAAAACATCACATTCAAAAGTAATTCACAAAGTAATTCGAGAGGAAGCAATATATTCATCATGACCAACCAATGGCCTTGGAGAAGGAGTAGTAGAGGCAGGCATTCCAGTGGATGATGATGAGGATGTACATGACAAGGTTGGAGATACGTAGGGCGTTGGGATAATTGGTTCTGGTCTCAGTTCGCTGGAAGAACTCCATCATCCTGAGAAAAGGAAGCATGTGTCAGAGATCCAGAAGTTACAAGCTCTCTTCACTGGAATAAACCAGGATGGGTGAAGAAGGGCCTAAACTCCACCCTCTACTTCCTGCTCTCGGTGAGGACGGATGCTTTTTCTTTTCCTCCCCCATTGTCAGCCTATTTGGAGCCTCTCTCTGCATTTCCCTCCTAAATCTCAACCATGGATCTGGTCAGTTGGTCTCTTAATGCAATTGATCAAAGTTTTCTACCCGTAGAAAGGCTAAGGGAAAGCCCTCGTGTCTTGATGGAACACATGCAACTACATACGTGTTGGATTCCTGGGGGAAGTGGAAGATCCTGTGTCTGTCGCTGCTGTCCATGGAAGACGTTGAAGACATCTATTTAATCGCAGTAATGATAACCGGATTTCTGCTGTTTGGCGTGGGTGGATTCCTGATGTATCGTAAGTTTCAAAAAGCTGTCTGCAGCTGTCTGGCGACAGACGCTGTACATGTTGTTTGTATGTCTTTGGACGGGTTGTACTGGAAATAGAATTTTCCCTTGTGGGATTAATAAAGTATTCTGTTTTTATTATTATTATTATTATTATTATTATTATTATTATTATTATTATTATTATTATTATTATTATTATTATTATTATTATTATTATTATTATTATTATTATTATTAACACACCCTGGTCCCAACTTTGGAGCTTAAGGTGTCTAGATGAAACATTTTTAACATAAACACTAAAAATGTATCCTTTAAAAAGACAGATTAAAGGCTAGCTAACTGGAAATACTGAGTCTGAATGGAACCACTAAACACAAAGAAGCGAGGGTCTACCTGCAGACCCAAAGACACCAGTGGACCCAACTGGAGCCAGAATTTTCTAAGATGGTAAATGTGATGCTTGGTGTTAAAAGTGTTTCTTTAAATATGTTGGTCAGCAGTTTTATTCTCAGGTTGGTTTAATTTCCAACTTCCTTTGTCTAGAAGATCAAGTGTTGATGAGTAAATGAGCATCGATTACCTGTTGAACCTTAAAAGCTTGTTGAGGCGGATCTCAGGGTAGGTGGTACCAAGGATGAGGTACAGGATGTCGGTGGGAATCATGGAGACCAGATCCAGTTTGAACTGTAAGGTTTTCATGTAGCGCTCTCGTAGTTTCTGCTCATCTTTCACCAGCAAACCCTGCTCCAGGTAACCTGCAGTCACACATACTCTCAATTAGCACACAGGTGTGAAACGGTGACGTTTTTACTGGAGTCTGTGTGCATTCAGACCTGTCCTGGTTCTGAAAACCATGTCCAAAATGTAGAGGGCATCACAGATAAAGTCCACGATGAACCACATGATCAGATAGTCTGTCTGCAGTTCTTCAAAACACGCCCTGAAAGACAAACAGACATTATAACTGAAGCTGAGCATCAAGCTAAAAGTTACTGACATGAACTGACAAAATCTGACTTCTCCATTAGGACACTTGTTAGACTGAGGGACGATCCAGCTGTAAACATCTCTTAAACAAAAGCTCAGTAAACCCTGTAGAACGTGATACGTCCTGGTTGGGAAAGATACTGATGAAAGTTTGTCTGTTTGACTCTAAGAAATTTACCTGCAGCTAAAACTGAGACTGGCAGTGAGCAGGATGATGAGACTGTACCTTACTGTGGCAGATTATACCCGGTGTTTACTAGTTGGCCTTGACTAAAAGCCATCATGAAGTTTTCAACCCATTTGCTGTAGTTAACGGAAGGGATGCCTTTCAAACATCCAAACATAATTGATCTGTCATTTTTGTTCCTAAGACAACGGTCTTGTGTAATCTTAGCAATCAGGTCTGTAAGTTAAAATCAATCACATATAGCCTAGCAGTAATTAGCTTTCTTCTGCTAGCCACCTAGCAGGCTATTGGTAACTGATGGTAAATGAGTTTTACCAATTACCATGCTGTGCATGAACAATGATGTTTCTCTCATCAAAGACGATTGATGCCAGATGAGTAATATTCTCTCTCTGGCTTTGCGATCTGAACATCTGTGCGATTAATTTCCGTTCATTTTCGTGTAAATCTATGTTGACATTTCGTACATAGCGCTCCATGGCTCTGCTGGAACCAGAGGCTACCTGATGGCGACAGACCTCATGGGTGGTTGTACCTGCTATGGCCTGAGTGGGCGGGGTTTGTGTGCTACCTGGCTATGATTGGCATAGCGCTTCATGGCTCTGCTGGAACCAGAGGTTACCTGATGGCGACAGACCTCATGGGTGGTTGTACCTGCTATGGCCTGAGTGGGCGGGGTTTGTGTGCTACCTGGCTATGATCAGGGTCCAGTTGTACATGACAGGGATGGTGATGATCAAGAGCCAGTGGTAGTAGGTGTTCCCAGCCGGGTCGATCACTGTGATCTCTTTAGCCCTAGAGAGAGAGGAAACAGTGTATGAGTTCTGACGCATCATTTAAACGAGACTGTTTGAGCTCCTGTAAACTTACGCCTCCTCCTTGGCCTTCTTCTCTTTCTCCAGCTTTTCCTTTTCTTTCTGTTTCTCCTTCTCCTTCTGTTCTTTGTCCTTCTGCTTCTGCTCCTTCCTCTCCTTCTTCTCCTGCTTCTCCTTCCTGAGAGACACAGAGGAAACGAATGACTGAACCTTGATGAAATCCAGAAACAATCATCGCCGTCCTGATGGGAATAGGGCCAGACTTACTCTTTCTTCTCTTTTTTCTCTTTCTTCTCTTTCTTTTTCCTCTTCTTATCCTCCCTGAGAACCAGATTTAAGATATTACCAAACAGAAACAACACATGATTTGGTGTCTTCTTCACGTCGAGCGTGAATGAAATCTAATTGAACTGCAGACATTATTCTGAGGGTAAATGGGTTTCTTACTCCTCCTCCTCCTCGTTGTTGTTGCTGTTGTTGACGTTGAACAGAGCTCCTGGTCCAGCTCGTTGGGATCTTCTGCAGAAAACAAGAAGACATCAAGGTCCACCTTGGGCTCATGGCTACCTGCAGGCCAACCGAGGTTGATGTCTCCACCCACTCTCTGGTGGCTCTCTAGGAGACTCACCTGACCCCCTCTGTGATGTCACCTGGCTCCTCCTCCTCTTCCTCCATGTCCTCCAGCACTATGGTGGGTAGATTTAACCCGGATGCATGGCGAGGGATTAGCGGTGCTACCTTCGACATGGTGACACAGTTCCTCTGGCTAACGGGGAAAGAACGTTGCTCTTGGTTAGCATCAACATTCATGAGATTGTTTAGGTGTCTTTAAAGAAAATGTTGGTTTTACTGGTCAACATGAACCAGGAGTTGTTCCTGGACCTGGTTAATTCTGTTCATAACTGATCAACATGGATGAGTCAGATTTATTATTTCTCTCCTATCCTCCCTGAACATGAATCCTCTACAGTAAACCTCCCTGGTCAAAGGTCACCCAAGAGTCCAGCATTCTGCTGCCCTTAGTTATTGGACAGGTTCTCTGAAGAACTAAAGCTTAGTTTTAGATTTAAGTAGGAGGAAGAACTGTTGAGAGGCGTTATGAAAGAAATGTGTTTCACGGGTCTAATCGTGAGGAAGTTCTGTCATGTACTTAAAGCATGAGAGTCTCTCTAAATCTCTGAACTGTCCTGGTTATTCACAGTGTCCTGCTGCGTCGAGACAGAGTTCATTGCTTCTCCAGAGACATCAACATCTCACCGTGTTTATTCTTACGTTTAAAGACGAACTGATCTGTAAACACGACAAAAGCTCAATGAGCGCCCCCAAGTGGTCCAATGATTATTCTCCAAATTAGCATTCACACTATTGTGTTTCTGTTTCTGTTTCTCTTTATTATTATTATCTATTTATTCCACTTTATTCCACCAGTTTTGCTGTTTAACTGCAGCATACTTTCAGCTATTTCAGCCCTTCTGGTATCATAACGTTCAGCTCATTCAGGACATTCCTGCTATGATTTTTCTTGTCGATATCTTCTTCCATTTTCAAGTAATTGATCATTTTTATAGATTTTTTTGGTACCATTGAAATGAATGGCAATTCCTGAAAATTCTACAAAAACTTCCGCCTCTTTCAGCTTTAATAGCTCCTTCATACTTTCAGCTAGAAACATGATTAAAACTTACACTTAGACACAACAGATTGGGCTATTACAGTATTACTCAGAATGTGTATATCTTTTACCATTTTTGAGATCTGATCGATTAAAAAACATTCATATTTTTCAGCTCTCAGGCTTTTTATAATGGGTTGCCCCGGCAACGGCTCAGAGTGTGCACTCTGGTTTTCAGAAATTCTTCTGACTTCAAACTAATTCTTGTCACTCGTTCAGCTTTTATTATTTTGCAGTAAAGGAAACAGAATATGGTGGGAAAGATTGTTAGCTTTAAGCCGATGTGACCAAGCAGCCATTTTAACTATCTTAAGCACTTTACAGTCCAACTTTATACATATTTCCTTCAGCTGAAGCTTCAAAAAGGAGATTTTCAGCTATTTCAAATTATTTTCAACAATTTTAAGAGCATTTCAGGCCAATAAATTCAGCATTACATTAATCACACAGCTATTATGCAAATAACAGCTTGTTCTAGTTTAGGCAGTAGTTTTGACTGAGTTTCAGTACTTTTTTCGTGCGGTCGTCGCTTCGATGAATCTAGTTGGTGAAATCTTTGAATATTCTGCGGGTGTTTAGCATCTGTAACAGATTAAATGATGCTGCAGGTGAAGGAGTGGGACGTTACAGCAGGACAGACATCTACTGATGGGAGGAGTTTACTAGAACCATGAGATACCAAGATGTGAAAGAACCGGAGCTAAAGTGGTTTCATGCTGGCAGGTTTTTGTTTTATAGAACAAAGTGGGACCTGTATGAATAAAATGAGGAGATTTAGTGAATATTTGTGTAAAAATGATGAAGTGCTGATGATCAGCTAAACCATCAGCAGCATTTAGTGGTCAGAGTGGGAAGACAGATGAGGTCCAAGGAGAAGAAGAAGTAAAACATCCATCCGTCCAAAAATCTTCTGCTTGTTCATTAAAGCTGAAGAAACGTTTGGAGGTGAAACTTCTTCCAGAAAGAGGAGAATCTACGTCTCAGTACAGGTGCAGCTGGTTCTGGTTCTGGTTCTGGTCTCAGAGGTTCTTTAGAGAAGATCCAGCAGCAGGTCAGGCAGGAGGTTCTGGTCCAGTTTAAAGCAGGTTCAGGTTCTACAGGGAGGAGGTTCTGGTCCAGTCTAAAGCAGGATTAGGTTCTACAGGGAAGAGGTCCTGGTCCGGTTTAAAGCAGGGTCAGGTTCTACAGGGAGGAGGTTCTGGTCCAGTCTAAAGCAGGATCTACTGGGAGGAGGTTCTGGTCCAGTTTACAGCAGGTTCTACAGGGAGGAGGTTCTGGTCCAGTCTAAAGCAGGTTCTACAGGGAGGAGGTTCTGGTCCAGTTTACAGCAGGTTCTACAGGGAGGAGGTTCTGGTCCAGTCTAAAGCAGGTTCTACAGGGAGGAGGTTCTGGTCCAGTCTAAAGCAGGTTCTACAGAGAGGAGGTTCTGGTCCAGTCTAAAGCAGGATCTACTGGGAGGAGGTTCTGGTCCAGTCTAAATCAGGTTCTACAGGGAGGAGGTTCTGGTCCAGTCTAAAGCAGGTTCTACAGGGAGGAGGTTCTGGTCCAGTCTAAATCAGGTTCTACAGGGAGGAGGTTCTGGTCCAGTCTAAAGCAGGTTCTACAGGGAGGAGGTTCTGGTCCAGTCTAAAGCAGGATCTACTGGGAGGAGGTTCTGGTCCAGTTTACAGCAGGTTCTACAGGGAGGAGGTTCTGGTCCAGTTTTACAGCAGGTTCTACAGGGAGGAGGTTCTGGTCCAGTTTACAGCAGGTTCTACAGGGAGGAGGTTCTGGTCCAGTCTAAAGCAGGTTCTACAGGGAGGAGGTTCTGGTCCAGTCTAAATCAGGTTCTACAGGGAGGAGGTTCTGGTCCAGTCTAAAGCAGGTTCTACAGGGAGGAGGTTCTGGTCCAGTTTACAGCAGGTTCTACAGGGAGGAGGTTCTGGTCCAGTCTAAAGCAGGTTCTACAGGGAGGAGGTTCTGGTCCAGTCTAAAGCAGGTTCTACAGAGAGGAGGTTCTGGTCCAGTCTAAAGCAGGATCTACTGGGAGGAGGTTCTGGTCCAGTCTAAATCAGGTTCTACAGGGAGGAGGTTCTGGTCCAGTCTAAAGCAGGTTCTACAGGGAGGAGGTTCTGGTCCAGTCTAAATCAGGTTCTACAGGGAGGAGGTTCTGGTCCAGTCTAAAGCAGGTTCTACAGGGAGGAGGTTCTGGTCCAGTCTAAAGCAGGATCTACTGGGAGGAGGTTCTGGTCCAGTTTACAGCAGGTTCTACAGGGAGGAGGTTCTGGTCCAGTTTTACAGCAGGTTCTACAGGGAGGAGGTTCTGGTCCAGTTTACAGCAGGTTCTACAGGGAGGAGGTTCTGGTCCAGTCTAAAGCAGGTTCTACAGGGAGGAGGTTCTGGTCCAGTCTAAATCAGGTTCTACAGGGAGGAGGTTCTGGTCCAGTCTAAAGCAGGATCTACTGGGAGGAGGTTCTGGTCCAGTTTACAGCAGGTTCTACAGGGAGGAGGTTCTGGTCCAGTTTAAAGCAGGTTCTATAGAGAGGAGGTTCTGGTCCGGTTTAAAGCAGGTTCTACAGGGAGGAGGTTCTGGTCCGGTTTAAAGCAGGTTCAGGTTCTACAGGGAGGAGGTTCTGGTCCGGTTTAAAGCAGGATCTACTGGGAGGAGGTTCTGGTCCGGTTTAAAGCAGGATTAGGTTCTACAGGGAAGAGGTCCTGGTCCGGTTTAAAGCAGGATCTACTGGGAGGAGGTTCTGGTCCGGTTTAAAGCAGGTTCAGGTTCTACAGGGAGGAGGTTCTGGTCCGGTTTAAAGCAGGATCTACTGGGAGGAGGTTCTGGTCCGGTTTAAAGCAGGGTCAGGTTCTACAGGGAGGAGGTTCTGGTCCAGTTTGCAGCAGGTTCTACAGGGAGGAGGTTCTGGTCCAGTCTAAAGCAGGATCTACTGGGAGGAGGTTCTGGTCCAGTTTGCAGCAGGTTCTACAGGGAGGAGGTTCTGGTCCAGTCTAAAGCAGGATCTACTGGGAGGAGGTTCTGGTCCAGTCTAAAGCAGGATCTACTGGGAGGAGGTTCTGGTCCAGTCTAAATCAGGTTCTACAGGGAGGAGGTTCTGGTCCAGTCTAAAGCAGGTTCTACTGGGAGGAGGTTCTGGTCCAGTCTAAAGCAGGATCTACTGGGAGGAGGTTCTGGTCCAGTCTAAAGCAGGTTCTACAGGGAGGAGGTTCTGGTCCAGTCTAAATCAGGTTCTACAGGGAGGAGGTTCTGGTCCAGTCTAAAGCAGGTTCTACAGGGAGGAGGTTCTGGTCCAGTCTAAATCAGGTTCTACAGGGAGGAGGTTCTGGTCCAGTCTAAAGCAGGTTCTACAGGGAGGAGGTTCTGGTCCAGTTTACAGCAGGTTCTACAGGGAGGAGGTTCTGGTCCAGTTTAAAGCAGGTTCTACAGGGAGGAGGTTCTGGTCCAGTTTAAAGCAGGGTCGGGTTCTACTCTGATCAGTCCATTATCTGGACCTGGAGAGAGGATGGTCCACCTGCTGTCCTACCAGGATTTCCACCTGGACTGACAGGAGAGCTTTAACCAGAGAAGCTCTGGAGGAGCTGCAGAGATCAGCAGCTCAGGTGTTTTATGGAACAGTGACAAGAAGAAAGTAGAGAGAACTTCTGAGTTCAGATTCCATCATTCATGTAGGAGACACAGCTGACATGTAGAACATGGTTCTGTGGACCGAATCCGAACCGTTTGTGGTTCACCCTGAACAACCCGTCTCTGCAGTGACACATGGTGGTGGCAGCATCATGCTGTGGGACATGGAAGCAGGTCAGAGCTGACGGGAAGATGGGTGGAGCTAAAACCTGCTAGAGGCTGCAGAAGACCCTGAGACTGGGGCGGAGCTTCACCTTCCAGCAGGACGACCTCCCCTGAACATCCAGCCAGATATATTATGGGATGGTTCAGACCAAAGCAGATCCATGGGTTAGAAACGGCCTAGTCAAAGTCCAGACCTGAATCCAGGTAAGAATCAGTGGGGAAGAAAGCTGACGTTCTCAGATGTTCTCCATCCAATCTGACTGAGCTGGAGATGCTTCAGTCTGTAGACGTCCAGAGATGCTGGAGACCAAAACCAGAAGACCTTCAGCTGCAGGTCCAGCTGGACCTTCAGAGGAACGAGCAGCTGGACCTTTAGAGGAACGAGCAGCTGGACCTTCAGAGGAACGAGCAGCTGGACCTTTAGAGGAACGAGCAGCTGGACCTTCAGAGGAACGAGCAGCTGGACCTTCAGAGGAACGAGCAGCTGGACCTTCAGAGGAACGAGCAGCTGGACCTTCAGAGGAACGAGCAGCTGGACCTTTAGAGGAACGAGCAGCTGGACCTTCAGAGGAACGAGCAGCTGGACCTTCAGAGGAACGAGCAGCTGGAACTTTAGAGGAACGAGCAGCTGGACCTTCAGAGGAACGAGCAGCTGGACCTTCAGAGGAACGAGCAGCTGGACCTTTAGAGGAACGAGCAGCTGGACCTTTAGAGGAACGAGCAGCTGGACCTTCAGAGGAACGAGCAGCTGGACCTTTAGAGGAACGAGCAGCTGGACCTTTAGAGGAACGAGCAGCTGGACCTTCAGAGGAACGAGCAGCTGGACCTTCAGAGGAACGAGCAGCTGGACCTTTAGAGGAACGAGCAGCTGGACCTTTAGAGGAACGAGCAGCTGGACCTTCAGAGGAACGAGCAGCTGGACCTTCAGAGGAACGAGCAGCTGGACCTTCAGAGGAACGAGCAGCTGGACCTTTAGAGGAACGAGCAGCTGGACCTTTAGAGGAACGAGCAGCTGGACCTTTAGAGGAACGAGCAGCTGGACCTTCAGAGGAACGAGCAGCTGGACCTTTAGAGGAACGAGCAGCTGGACCTTCAGAGGAACGAGCAGCTGGACCTTCAGAGGAACGAGCAGCTGGACCTTCAGAGGAACGAGCAGCTGGACCTTCAGAGGAACGAGCAGCTGGACCTTTAGAGGAACGAGCAGCTGGACCTTCAGAGGAACGAGCAGCTGGAACTTCAGAGGAACGAGCAGCTGGACCTTTAGAGGAACGAGCAGCTGGACCTTTAGAGGAACGAGCAGCTGGACCTTCAGAGGAACGAGCAGCTGGACCTTCAGAGGAACGAGCAGCTGGAACTTTAGAGGAACGAGCAGCTGGACCTTCAGAGGAACGAGCAGCTGGACCTTCAGAGGAACGAGCAGCTGGACCTTTAGAGGAACGAGGAGCTGGACCTTTAGAGGAACGAGGAGCTGGACCTTCAGAGGAACGAGCAGCTGGACCTTTAGAGGAACGAGCAGCTGGACCTTTAGAGGAACGAGCAGCTGGACCTTCAGAGGAACGAGCAGCTGGACCTTCAGAGGAACGAGCAGCTGGACCTTTAGAGGAACGAGCAGCTGGACCTTTAGAGGAACGAGCAGCTGGACCTTCAGAGGAACGAGCAGCTGGACCTTCAGAGGAACGAGCAGCTGGACCTTCAGAGGAACGAGCAGCTGGAACTTTAGAGGAACGAGCAGCTGGACCTTCAGAGGAACGAGCAGCTGGACCTTTAGAGGAACGAGCAGCTGGACCTTTAGAGGAACGAGCAGCTGGACCTTCAGAGGAACGAGCAGCTGGAACTTCAGAGGAACGAGCAGCTGGACCTTCAGAGGAACGAGCAGCTGGACCTTCAGAGGAACGAGCAGCTGGACCTTTAGAGGAACGAGCAGCTGGACCTTCAGAGGAACGAGCAGCTGGACCTTTAGAGGAACGAGCAGCTGGACCTTTAGAGGAACGAGCAGCTGGACCTTCAGAGGAACAAGGATCTGGACCTTCAGAGGAACGAGCAGCTGGACCTTCAGAGGAACGAGGATCTGGACCTTCAGAGGAACGAGCAGCTGGACCTTCAGAGGAACGAGGATCTACTGACGCTTTCCAACAAAAACTTAAGGAAAATCTCTGACCTTTAAACGTTTTAACGTCGATGCAGGTCCAGAACATCTCAGCATGTTGAGGTTCCCACAGGCTGCAGGTTCTAACATGCATGATAAATATGTCCATTATCTCCTTACCTGTCAGCTGATAATCCCGGGTTATATGTGGCCTAGATCCCCTGACTGCCCTCCAGACTCATCACCATGGAAACAGCGGGGTAACTCCCCATGCAGAGGCTCGTAAACACACCTGTACCCTAAGAACAAGCTTCTGAGAGGAGACAAGAGGAGGAAAGCGAAGGAAAGATGAGGGGTGGACGGGAGGAAGGAGAGAGGGAGTGTCTCCTCTGTCACCCTGACAGGGATAAAGGGATTATAGGAGGGATGATACGTCTGTGTCTCACTCCCAGGAGGTCCGCGGGCCGAGACTCGGACTCGGACCTGAGCAGGAACCAGGGTCAGGTCCGGAGCTTTGGCTCAAAACCCGCCACCGTTTTTACAATATCAGGCCTCCATCGGGAGGTCAGGATGAAGCTGAACAGCAGCAGCTGGGTGAGAGGAGACAATGGAGAGAGGCTCAGAGAGGGAAGTGTAAGAATACCAACGAAGAAGAATGGAGGAGCTGTGGGTGAAAAGTGAGGAGGGTCAGATTAGAGAGAGTCCTGCTGAGTCAGCGCTGCAGCATTAATAACACACGGAGGGGGGAGGGTTTGATTGGCTTACTGGGAATTATCTGTGTGTGTGATAACAGAGCTGATGTAGTTAAAGGAAGCAGAGAAGTGGACAGCTTCGACCAATCAGAGTTAGGATGAGCCGCTGACATCATGAGAGCCGCAAGCTCTGATTTATTTAGGAGTTGTGACCAATAAAGCATCAATTGTTCCATAAAATCTGGGTTATATTTCTAATATCTCATGTTCTGAAAACCCAGCTTTAGTCTCAGTTGCTCCCTCTAGTGTTCACTCAGAGGAATAACAGGTGAAGTGAAAATGGTTCTTGTTCTTCGTCCCAAAACATCTGGGATGGAGGACATGAAGACGCCCGGTTCTATTCTGGTCCCATTCCTCCTGAAAATATGTCCGACACCATGAGGTCTTTACCCCATTTCTCCGCTGGGGACAGGCGGCCATACTGTCCCATACCATGATACTGTCCCATACCATGATACTGTCCCATACCATGATACTGTCCCATTCCATGATACTGTCCCATACTGTCCCAGACCATGATACTGTCCCATTCCATGATACTGTCCCATACCATGATACTGTCCCATACCATGATACTGTCCCATACCATGATACTGTCCCAGTCCATGATACTGTCCCAGACCATGATACTGTCCCATTCCATGATACTGTCCCATACTGTCCCAGACCATGATACTGTCCCATACCATGATACTGTCCCATACCATGATACTGTCCCATACCATGATACTGTCCCATACCATGATACTGTCCCATACTGTCCCAGACCATGATACTGTCCCATTCCATGATACTGTCCCATACCATGATACTGTCCCATACCATGATACTGTCCCAGACCATGATACTGTCCCATTCCATGATACTGTCCCATACTGTCCCAGACCATGATACTGTCCCATACCATGATACTGTCCCATACCATGATACTGTCCCATACCATGATACTGTCCCATACCATGATACTGTCCCAGACCATGATACTGTCCCATTCCATGATACTGTCCCATACTGTCCCATACCGTGATACTGTCCCATACCATGATACTGTCCCATACCATGATACTGTCCCATACCATGATACTGTCCCAGACCATGATACTGTCCCATTCCATGATACTGTCCCATACCGTGATACTGTCCCATACCATGATACTGTCCCATACCATGATACTGTCCCATACCATGATACTGTCCCATACCATGATACTGTCCCAGACCATGATACTGTCCCATTCCATGATACTGTCCCATACCGTGATACTGTCCCATACCATGATACTGTCCCATACCATGATACTGTCCCATTCCATGATACTGTCCCATACCATGATACTGTCCCATACTGTCCCATACCATGATACTGTCCCATACCATGATACTGTCCCATACCATGATACTGTCCCATACCATGATACTGTCCCAGTCCATGATACTGTCCCAGACCATGATACTGTCCCATACTGTCCCATACCATGATACTGTCCCATACCGTGATACTGTCCCAGACCATGATACTGTCCCATACTGTCCCATACCATGATACTGTCCCATACCATGATACTGTCCCATACCATGATACTGTCCCATGCCGTGATACAACATCTGGAATAATAATCCATTTTAGCAGAGTCCATGGATGGATGGATGACCAGAGTTCATCTGATAGACTTTCCATCTATCTATCTATCTATCTATCTATCTATCTGTCTGTCTGTCTGTCTGTCTGTCTGTCTGTCTGTCTGTCTGTCTGTCTGTCTGTCTGTCTGTCTGTCTGTCTGTCTGTCTGTCTGTCTGTCTGTCCGTCCGTCCGTCCGTCCGTCCGTCCGTCCGTCCGTCCGTCCGTCCGTCCGTCCGTCCGTCCGTCCGTCCGTCCGTCCGTCCGTCCGTCCGTCCGTCCGTTTAAAACCTATTGCTACTTTAATTATCGTATTTATTCCTGCTAAATCTTCACTTTTAGAAATAAAGCACATCAAACAGTTGTTTCCATTTTCAGATTTTTATTACAATGATCTCCACAGCATTTATTATTCAGAAATCAAACCTCGCACCATTAATCATTCATAATTCAGCCACAAACCAAGAATATTATCCCATATCGCTGCATCTCACCCATAATCAGATCCTAATATTCATTCTAATAAGCTAAATGATTTTAAATCCCCCTAATGATTAGAATCTGATCCCCTCCACCGGCTCAGACTCAACCCGTCTGGCCTTCCTCCACCATGTTCCTCTATGAACCGTTCTGGAGTATCATCTTCAGCTGAGACACTTCCAGGCTCTGGATCAGAACCAACCTGAGAAGACAAAAACACCACAGAGGCTGATTTTCTTCCTCCAACAGGAGAACCAGAGAGGCAGTGACCCGTCAGAACCCTGGTCTCACCTAGTTGGTCCAGACCATGCTGATGTGTGCTGGAGCTCCATACCTGGACCTGATGGACCTGCGTCTCCGAGCTCCGTCACACTTCTGCAACACGAAGACAAAGAGACAGAGTCAGAACGTTAGCGCAGAGGTCCAGACCAAAGGAACCGTTTATGGTCCGATTCAAGGCTCGCTGTCCAGAACCTTTTATAAAGGCAACGAAAGCGATGATGTTCTGTTAGGTCATAATTTTCACCCATAATCAGATGGTTAATCGCCTGATTACAACCTGAATCCTGTAAAACACTGCCCCCACTGGCAGCAGGAGGAACAACATATACTAAACAGTTGGACTTTCATCTAAAATTGATTTAAAAACAACAAAATTCTGGTTAATTTAGTGATTAAATCTTAAAAATATGTCAAGATCCAATTAGTTCATCTAAAAAGAAAAGTGCTGCCATTACTTTGGTTCAGGTTGTCCTCTAACTGTTACTGAATCATGACTCTTTATGTTTATTATTATCATAATACTGTTTGCTAGTGGGAAATATTTCTAAACCAGCTCATACACGGCTGACTGACAGCATAGAATAGATACTTTATGAATCATAGGAAATGATCTGAGAGAGAATATGTTAATTAAAACTCAGACTAGGTGAATAAAACTGCGCAGGATATAATTATATATTTATATAAATGATAGTTAATGCAGAGATTGGTCTGATGAGTGCTAACAGAGGGGAGCTGGGTGGATGTTTACCGGGATGCAGTTGTTCCCCTCCTTGACGCACAGCTGCAGCTTGCAGTGCATGTAGATGTTCCCAGACCTCCCAGAGAACTGGAACATGTTGAAGGAGAAGTAGTTGGAGGTTCCTTCACCGTTCCCCTCCACCTTCACAGTCGGGTCAGCAGGATTGGCACAGCTGCTCGTTAACAAGAGAAGACACATTAATCATGACGCAGAATGAATCAATACGATCATCTGGCTGTTCAACCAGCTTCAACACATCTGACAGGATGATCCCCTCTCCAACGCCATCCCTGCTCCACCTGAATCCAATGAACGTTTGATGACCAGGACTTCAAAAGTTAAATATCCAAAAGTAGCAGGACCCTCGAGGACCGGAGATGCCGACCCATGATATACAGTAATACGCATTAAATGGGTCATATCGTTATCTTTATACAAGGTAAAATTAATTAAAGCTACCCTCAGCTGAACTACAGACCCAGTGTGTCGCGTTCACCGAATATCATTTTGACAGATTGGTGTTCACACCACTGACTTCTTGGTGCAGACGCGCTGACATTCTCAACTTTACGCACAAAGTCCAGGTAACTAAATCGATCATGAGAGCATAATTATGATCATCTCAGACCTGGACACTGAACTCGATGCGTCCCGCTGACCGGGAGCTGACGGCGCGTTGAAGAGTCACTGAGGCTTTGGAGCGCGTCGCTCCTGAGTGTCGTACCAACCTCCGGTACATGCTGGGGGATTTCCTCCCGCTGAAGTGATAGCCTGCTAGTCAGGAAACGGCTCATTCAGAGAGTCTCCAGCGTGGCAGCGGATTCAGCCTCCAGAACAACATCTAAACCCCCATGAGACGTCGTCTGTCCGAGGCAAAAATCCAAAACCTCATTACAACAACCTCGGCATCAATCCAACTATTTGATTACGAACAAGCAGGCGATCATTTCATCTCCATGAGGAGCAGGAGGAAGATGTGAGACTGTGGTCAGGCCACAGAAGGTGAACTGTTCGTACTTTAAGTGTAATCGTTTAATTTCATTTTTATATGTAGTTCTCTGTTCAGCTTGAATTTCATTTTAAATGAATAAAAAATAAGTACAATTGAATATGTTATCATCTAAAAAAAATTACGGTTTAAAATAGATTATGAGCAGATTTCTTCTACCTCGTCAAAACGGAAACGTCTCGCGTGATTTATGCGTAGCGTAAATATCTTTGCTGACTTGTTTTTGGTGTGGAGGACCAGTTACTGGGCTTTAACATGTAATCCCCCCTTATTTACATATTTTGTTTTTCTAATAAAAAGGACTGGGTTCTTTAAAGTTCATCTAAGGCTGTATAAGTAAATGCATGTTGATAATTGTAGTATTCTGGCAGAGGGGGAATTAGAATAAGATAAGCTTAAACAGGCACAGAGAGCAGCCCTGGGACTCGGAGCTTTAGGGTAATTTAACCGGACCTTCCCGATATGTGCGTGTCTCCACTTCATCGGGCCGGGTTGACAGAGCCGTTTTCAGAAACCCATTAGTACCAGTCTGGGGGTAAATACTCGGAATCAATCGAGTCGCTCAGCGGGAGCCGTGATTAAGTCGTGCTGACTGGTTGTAATTCACAGGGAAATGAGCAGACGTCGCGAAACAACCGGCTTTGTAAAAATAAGAAGAGTTGCTGGTGAAGCAGTTTATAACAACAGCAAACAGAAACACAGCAACAATCCTCCTGTTATTTCTGCTGTTCTCGGCGCCTTTCAGCACTGATCATTGATGCTACCCGCTGCTGAAACAGTCGTGATATGCGAATGTCTTTAGCTGATTCCTTAAAGGGCCGATTGTGTTTGGAGACACAGCGGCTGAGAGGAGCGGGCCAACAGATTAGATTGTCAGAAAGAGATCTGGTTAAATTACCCTGAAGAGGGGCGTCCTGTGGCGCAGTGGTTAAACCGGGCGCCCCATGTGCAGATGCTTCAGTCCTCAACGCGGGCGTCCCCGGTTCGAGTCCCGTCCCAAGCGACCTTTGCCGCATGTCTTCCCCCACCTCTCTCCCCCTTCAAAAAGTCTGTCCACTGTCAATAAAGGCCACCCAGGCCCAAAAAACCTTTAAAAAAAGAATTACCCTGAAGTTCCAATAGTGGAATCGCGCCTTATGTTATTTGTTCCGTGTGCGATGCAGTAGGCAATCGCAACCATCCGTGTGACGCACGTCGGAGTTAGGTGCCTTTTTTTCCTCTATTCCCAAATAAACAGAGCATAAAGAAGGTATTTTAACCACATGCGCGCCTCAACGTCTCCTACTGTTCGAGCGTTAAACATTGGGGTACGTTTCCTGGAAGATCGACTCTCGTTGCTACCACCTACGATCACTAAGCCCTCTAACCGCTCTATAGGTCAGCTGTTACAGGAACACAACCTTCCACCCTCTTGCTGACTCCGAGGAGAAACAGCTACCGGTTGACTTTAACCCCTCTTCCCCTCTTGGCTTTCTCACCCGTTTTTGATCAGGTCATATCTCAGGCCTCCGTTGTCTGATTCCTGGTTGGTTGCCCAGCAGGACTCGGTCACTATGGAGATCAGATCTCCATCCAGGCCGCTGGTCTTCAGCTCCACCCAGATCTTCTCGTCGAGCCAGACCTCAGTGTCGGCCTGCACTGGCCGGGTGCGGGCAGCGTCGGTGTAGGCCTGCATGGTCAGGGAGTAGTTCCAGACTCCAGAGGTGATGACTTTGATCACAGAGCTGCAGACCCGAGACAGAAAAATAAATCAGTGTCCGTCACTCTGAGGGTTCATAGTTCAGCATCTTTAGCTCACACACCTGCCATCATTATCATCCGTCTCACAAGCCGTCACACACCTGCTACTGATCTTAAAAGCCTTGATGGCGTCCTGCAAGTAGATGCAGGAGAAGTCGATGAAGACCTGATCTCTCCGAGTGATGATGTTGGGGGAGCCGTCGTGGTTGCTGACGGTGTTCTTGTAGATTATCTGATTGTTGTTGCTCTGCAGGATGAAACATTTGGATGGGTCAGAATCCTGAAACAGGATCACAGACAAGAGAACATGGGAAGGTGGAGGACAGAACCCACCATGACATCCGTGCCACAGCGGTTGCTGCTGTCGAAGCTGAACATCACCATGTGGGTCTCCTCGTCCATGCGCCCCCTGCAGGTCAGGTTTTTGAGGTGTAGGTCGGTGTAGTCCACACCCTCGTCCTCAAGGAGGCAGTTGACCAGAGTCAGGGAGGCGGAGGTCTGGTTGCAGACGGTTGGATCACCTGAAGGACATAAAGGTTTCAGTGAGAAGCTGTTCTCTAGTAGTTCAGGCGTGTTGTCATGTTGTCTCAAACAACCTACCCAGAGCATTTCTCTCTCTGTACTTGGAGGCAAAGATTGGTCGACAGAAGCAGCGAGTGTCTCCACCGGCCGTCTTCTCTCCACAGAACTCGTGATCACTGCAGGTCCTTTCCTGGCAGAAGGCCTCGTGGTGCACTGCAGAGGAACAACACTCTTAGACACATGAAGGATCCCTTTAGATGTTCGGATGGTTGGCTGAAGCAGGTCTTACGGCACTCAGCCATGGTCCTCCAGTCCTCTTGCGTGACGTTGTTCTTCAGTCTGCAGGTTCTGGCGTAGGCCTCCAGGAACTGACATTTGAGGCTGTCCAGGTCTGGGTAGCTGCAGAGCGTGTCGGTGCAGGCGGTGATGTAGGGCTCTGGGTCGATGTCACAGGAGGAAAAGGACATCTCCTTCAGGAGATTACAGCTGGTGAGGAAAGACAGAAGAAGTCATTGACCTTCTGGAGGACCTCAGGGTAAAGGAGCTCTGCCTGAAGTTTCTGGTTCAGTCTGCTTACTGTTCAGTCATCCTGGTGCAGTTGATCAAAGAGTCGTTGGTGTCGGTGTACTGCGTCTCACAGCTAGGGGGTGACAGAAGGCCAGGTCAGGACTGGTGTTCCAGGGTGTTGAAGCAGAAGCAGAGAAGAGGTCTTACCTGGTGGAGCTGGACTCAGGCAGCCTCAGTTCTGTCAAAGACCTGCTGGAGTTCTCACACAGACCATCCAGAGCTGATCCGACCGGTCCTGGACGGGTTCAGGACAGAAACATAGCAGAGTCAGAACAGCAGCAGCAGCGCCACCACCACAGATAAACTGATCTGGTTGGACTTTCTGGACCTTCCAGGTGGATCTGCGCGGTGTAGCCATCAAAGAAGACCGAGGTGGTGAAGTTGGAGAGCGAGACCTTGGCAGTGACTCCGGTTAGGTCCTTGGATAGCTGCACGCCATGGACCGTCTGAGCCGAGCTGCTGAGGGTCAGAGTCGAGTCGTCCACCTGAGAGAAGAAGGAACAGTGAAGGAAACCACCAAACGACCAAACGAGGTTCTGGATCGGGCTCGGACTCACCAGAACTCTGCCGCCTTGCTTCAGGTGGATGTGAACGCCCGGCCGGTCCAGCCGCAGTGTGACGCCGTCCAGGAAGCTCACGTCTTTACGGCGCCGCTCCTGAAACCTGGCTAGAACCCGGAAGCCCGGCACGGATGGGATGGACAGCAGAGAGTAGGTGCAGCGGTCCGGCACGGAGGTCACGAGGCCGTGGAAGTCGATGAGGGCGGGGCCGGTGGCAGTGCACACCAGGTCCAGTTTGGGGTTGAATATGGCGTCATACAGCTCGGCTGGGATGCAGCTGGTGGAGGCAGAGAGGAGACATGCTGTGGTCAGTTTATCCAACTGAAGCCCAACCTGGCCTCTAGGTGGCGCTAGAACAAACACGGCTATCATCATCGGTGCCTTAAATGTTTCCACTCACTTAACAAAAGCCTTTTGTCTAAGAAACTTGGGTTTTTCCTGGCCTCTGTGTTTACCTGCCGTTTCCGAGGCAACGCTCCGTAGGACCACAGGAAGAGGTTTTGAGAACTACGTCTTCATCACAGGTGAGGCTGAAGCAGGTTTCAGGTGAGTTCACCTTAGTGGCCGGTTTATAGACCGCACCTGAGGACAGAAACCCAAATGTTCTGACCCGTTTATTTACCCACTCTGACCAGTTCTACCCAGTTCTGACTCACTCTGACCCGTTCTGTCCAGTTCTGACTCACTCTGACCCGTTCTGACCTGTTCTGACCCGTTCCAAACCGTTCTGACTCGTTCTGACCCGTTCTGACCCGTTCTGACTCATTCTGACCCGTTCTGACCCTGACCCGTTCTGACCCGTTCTGACCCGTTCTGACTCATTCTGACCCGTTCTGACCCGTTCTGACCCGTTCTGACTCATTCTGACCCGTTCTGACTCATTCTGACCCGTTCTGACCGGTTCTGACCTGTTCTGACCCGTTCTGACCCGTTCTGACTCATTCTGACCCGTTCTGACTCATTCTGACCCGTTCTGACCCGTTCTGACCCGTTCTGACTCATTCTGACCCGTTCTGACCCGTTCTGACTCATTCTGACTCATTCTGACCAGTTCTGACCCGTTCTGACTCATTCTGACCCGTTCTGACTCATTCTGACTCATTCTGACTCATTCTGACCCGTTCTGACTCATTCTGACTCATTCTGACTCATTCTGACCCGTTCTGACTCATTCTGACCCGTTCTGACTCATTCTGACTCATTCTGACTCATTCTGACCCGTTCTGACTCGTTCTGACCCATTCTGACCCATTCTGACTCATTCTGACTCATTCTGACTCGTTCTGACCCATTCTGACTCATTCTGACCCGTTCTGACTCATTCTGACCTGTTCTGACCCGTTCTGACCCGTTCTGACCCATTCTGACTCATTCTGACCTGTTCGGACTCATTCTGACTCATTCTGACCCGTTCTGACCCGTTCTGACCCGTTCTGACTCATTCTGACCTGTTCTGACCCGTTCTGACCCGTTCTGACCCATTCTGACTCATTCTGACTCATTCTGACTCATTCTGACCCGTTCTGACCCGTTCTGACCCGTTCTGACTCATTCTGACCCGTTCTGACTCATTCTGACTCATTCTGACTCATTCTGACCCGTTCTGACCCGTTCTGACCCGTTCTGACTCATTCTGACCCGTTCTGACTCATTCTGACCCATTCTGACCCGTTCTGACCCGTTCTGACTCATTCTGACCCGTTCTGACTCATTCTGACTCATTCTGACCCGTTCTGACCCGTTCTGACCCGTTCTGACCCGTTCTGACCTGTTCTGACTCGTTCTGACCCGTTCTGACCCGTTCTGACCCGTTCTGACTCATTCTGACCAGTTCTGACCCGTTCTGACCCGTTCTGACCTGTTCTGACTCGTTCTGACCCGTTCTGACCCGTTCTGACTCATTCTGACTCATTCTGACTCATTCTGACCAGTTCTGACCCGTTCTGACCCGTTCTGACTCATTCTGACCCGTTCTGACTCATTCTGACTCATTCTGACTCATTCTGACCAGTTCTGACCCGTTCTGACTCATTCTGACCAGTTCTGACCCGTTCTGACCCGTTCTGACTCATTCTGACCCGTTCTGACCCGTTCTGACTCATTCTGACCCGTTCTGACCCGTTCTGACCTGTTCTGACCCGTTCTGACCCGTTCTGACTCATTCTGACCAGTTCTGACCCGTTCTGACTCATTCTGACCAGTTCTGACTCATTCTGACTCATTCTGACTCATTCTGACCCGTTCTGACTCATTCTGACCAGTTCTGACCCGTTCTGACTCATTCTGACCAGTTCTGACTCATTCTGACTCATTCTGACTCATTCTGACTCATTCTGACCAGTTCTGACTCATTCTGACCTGTTCTGACCTGTTCTGACTTATTCTGACCCGTTCTGACTCATTCTGACCCGTTCTGACCCGTTCTGACCCGTTCTGACTCATTCTGACTCATTCTGACCCGTTCTGACTCATTCTGACCCGTTCTGACCCGTTCTGACTCATTCTGACCAGTTCTGACTCATTCTGACTCATTCTGACTCATTCTGACTCATTCTGACCAGTTCTGACTCATTCTGACTCATTCTGACCTGTTCTGACCTGTTCTGACTCATTCTGACCAGTTCTGACTCATTCTGACCAGTTCTGACCCGTTCTGACTCATTCTGACCAGTTCTGACTCATTCTGACCTGTTCTGACCTGTTCTGACTTATTCTGACCAGTTCTGACTCATTCTGACTCATTCTGACTCATTCTGACCAGTTCTGACCCGTTCTGACTCATTCTGACCCGTTCTGACTCATTCTGGCCCGTTCTGACCCACAGACGTCCCTCCCTCTTCAGGTTCCCCACTCACCTGCGTGTCTGCAGCCGCTGATGTCCAGGTAACCGCGGGTCTGTCTGCTGGTCGGCGTGTTGATGACCTCCACCTGATCGGCCGTGGCTCCGTCTACCTGAACATCCACCACCTGGACGGGGAACAAGGAGAGAGGCTGGGTCTGGGTGAAAGGTCACATTGAGGCGGCTTTAGGCTCAGTTCTGGAACCTCTGGACCGGTTGTCCTGCTTGGAGATGCTGAAGCTTGGGGACTTACAGCTTCGGTCTGAAGTTGCTGAAGAATCACTCATTCAGATAGAAATCAAAATCCATGACCAGAACCTTTGACTATACCAGCCGTAGCTGAGCCACGTTAGCCGTTAGCTTCCCCAGATGATGATTATTAGTTAATTATCCTACTAGAGACTGAAATCAGACATCATCACTGCCATATAGTCGGCTTCTTCATCGTTTACTGATGGACTCACCGCGGTGCCCTGGGCAGGAGAGTACACGTACAGAACCGACATGGGTCCGAACTTGATCAGAGCCAGGGTGGCCTGTATGGAGGGCAGAAACAGGGAGAGGATGAGGAAGAGGTCCTGAGGTGAGGAGGTACCTGAGAGGCGGAGCAGAACTCACGTAGCCGCCGTTGTGCTGGAAGGAGAAGGAGAAGTAGCAGTCCATCCTGGTCTTGACGGTCGGTACGCTGTACTTCACGATTGTTTCTAGGATGGGGATCCGCTGATACTCCTCGAACTCCGCGCTCTGAGAGTCGGGCAGAGGTCCCAGAATGCAGTCGGCTTTGGTTCCTGGGTTGTAGAAGCCGGTGAAGCAGACCACCAGGTTCTGGTCGGTGAAGTTCACCTGGAATGAGAAAGAAGAACTGAGCTTCAATTCTTCTGCCGATGTTCAGGGTCGTCCACAGCAGGAGAGCCAACTCACAAAGGCATGTTGGTATCTCTGTCCGTAGAAGGTGATGGGGCAGGAGCTGATGTCAAAGTCTGAGGAGGAGGTGAACCTCTGCTGAGCACCTGAAGACATGCAGGAAACAGACATCAGAACATCTAACATCTGGAGAACATGTAACACCAGTAGAACATCTAACACTAGGAGAACATGTAACATCAGTAGAACATCTAACATCTGGAGAACATGCAACACCAGTAGAACATCTAACACCTGGAGAACATCTAACACCAGTAGAACATCTAACACTAGGAGAACATGTAACATCAGTAGAACATCTAACACTAGGAGAACATCTAACATCTGGAGAACATCTAACATCTGGAGAACATGTAACACCAGTAGAACATCTAACACTAGGAGAACATGCAACACCAGTAGAACATCTAACACTAGGAGAACATGTAACACCAGTAGAACATCTAACATCTGGAGAACATGTAACATCAGTAGAACATCTAACATCTGGAGAACATGCAACACCAGTAGAACATCTAACACCTGGAGAACATCTAACACCTGGAGAACATCTAACATCTGGAGAACATCTAACACCTGGAGAACATCTAACATCTGGAGAACATCTAACACCTGGAGAACATCTAACATCTGGAGAACATCTAACATCTGGAGAACATCTAACATCTGGAGAACATCTAACATCTGGAGAACATCTAACACCTGGAGAACATCTAACACCAGTAGAACATCTAACACCTGGAGAACATCTAACACCTGGAGAACATCTAACACCTGGAGAACATCTAACACCTGGAGAACATCTAACATCTGGAGAACATCTAACACCTGGAGAACATCTAACATCTGGAGAACATCTAACATCTGGAGAACCTCCACCCGTCCCACCTGAACAGGTTCAGTTTCACTGAGAATCTGGGCGGTTTACCTGTCAGGGTGATGAGAGCACACAGGTAGAGAAGGGGGCGGAGCATGATGCAGCCGGCCAATCAGCTGTCAGGGAGGGAGAAAACTAGAGTTAGAGATGTTTGATTGTCCAGACCAGAGGAGCAGAACATGAAGGTTCTGATGGATGAAGTCCATAAAGACGTTGGACCTGGTCCTTTCTTTTTCTCTGGGCTTTATCTTCACATATTAATAAATAAATACTAATCATAAATACCTTCATCTTGAAATGATCCCAGGTTTGTTAATGTCAGATTTATTTATAAAGCACATGTACAACAGCAGTTGCTGACCAAAGCGCTTCACATGGTGAAGAAAACAAACAACATCCAACAATAAACCAAAACGACAGAAAAATGCAAAAATATAGAACAGTGTGAAAAAATATTTAGTTTACTCTGAGATAAAATCCAGCTAATAAATATGGGTCTTTAAAAGTTCTCACTGATATAAAGTGTTGCAGCAGATCTCCAGGTGAACCAGGTCACCTGATTAATAAGCAGATGTTGCTTCACGGCGGACGACCGACCGACCGACCGACCGACCGACCGACCGACCGACCGACCGACCGACCGACCGACCGACCGACCGACCGACCGACCGACCGACCAACCAACCAACACAATTTTCACAAATTGGCTCAACTTAACTGTGAGAATAAGTTGATCTAACTCAGTATTTCAACTTGAATTGACCTTCTTGATGTAGATTGACTCAACACAAGCCTGTTTGTTGAGTTTACTTTGCAGCTGGTTGCCTTATTTTTTTTATTTTTACTCATTCTTCATACTCAAAGCACTTTACACTTACTGAAGGGGAAGAGATTTATGCAGCATGAAACATGGGGTTAAGTGGATAGCAGACAGGCAGAATATCTGATTATAAGCCAGCTACTCCACCCAGACCAGCCACAGACGCTCATAGAGCTTTGATGGTAACTTAAGGAGTATAGTAACATGAAATAAATCTCATGTTCTACTGTTTAAACGTTGTTTTCAGTGTTTTGGAAAACCATTTTAATGCAATTAAATAAGAGCAAAATCTACCTCTGCAGGTCTCCTTGTCCAAGTAACAGGCGTGGTCTTTGACTCAAAAGTCAATCACTAAAGTTGGTTTTCCCACATTTCATGATAAAAGCATGAAAGTTAGCACAACTTTCTCTTTTTGCAATGACCAAAAACACAGAGATACAAGAACTAAATAATGTTACAGCATTCGGTCTGACTTAAATCACTGCCCCTAATCTGTCAAACTTAGTTTCTCAAGTTTTCACAACTGAAAATAGTTTTTCATGCCAAAAAAGGGAAGTTGTCTCTGTTACCCTGTGAGGACAACCATGGAAGTTGGATTTCCTGCATTTCAGAACTAAAGCATTTATGCTGGATGAACTTTTCCTGGTTGTAATGAAGAGCAACTTACTGATTTAAATACTGACGACTCCAAAAGTTGTGCTGAAGCTTACAACTTCTTTGGTTTGTTGGACTAACTTATGTTACTGCCTCAAATTCATAAAAGTTTAATTTTTGTGTTTTCTAAACTATATTTTGACAGGACAAAGAATGATGGTTTGTTTTTTTACATTGCAGGTGAACAGCTGATGTTCTCTATATATAATAAACTATATGAAGCAGCACTATGAAACCCTGGCTGTTCATCAGGTGATAAATCAATGAAATGACATTTAAGTCAAACTAAACGTCTTCATCAGACGGTTGTAACTAGTTACATTTACTCAGTTACATTTATGCGCTAACGTTTGGGGATTAAAATCTACTTTTAACAGTTTGAGTAATATTATTATGAAGTATCACTACACCTACTCGAGTTACCTTTCTGCATCCTCGACCTGCTGCTGTTTTAACAAACAAGACACACCTACGGTTTATTAAAGGAGAACACCTGTCTCTAGACGACATTTGTGTTTCTAACCTGGTTTTCTATCTGCTGAGCTTCTAGTTGCAATTTCAGGTCCAGTGAATATTCAGTAAACACCATGAATTGTCACAGTTTACCTTGTTTTACACACACACACACACACACACATATATATATATATATATTTATATATTTATATATACTTTAAAAAATGTTGTTTGCAATTATGTTATTTATTTATATAAAAAAAATTATTTCAGTCTTAAAATATACCGGACTTTGCCCATAACTTTATATTTTTGTCTTTTTGATGACATCATTTTAAAAGTATTAAATCAGACGTTGCTCAGTACTAAATTAGCTTTTTTAAAACCAATTCTTGAGTTTAAATGAAGGCAACTGGACTTTTCGTCTCTCATCCAAGAGGCTTCTTCAGTTCTTAAAGCTGGAGTATCAGAGTTATAAATCTAAGGTTAAGGCTCACTAATGGGGCTATAGTTATTCCTAATGAGGCTATCAGGGTAATTTAAACTCTAGAATATCCTGTCCTGGATTTCTGAGAATCTACATCAATTTACCTTTTTGACCAAATACTTTTTTACTGTTACTCGAGTAATTGTTTTAGACGGCTACTTTTTACTTGAGCAAAAATATGTTGAAGTAGTGCTAATCTTACTTGAGTCTAAACATCTGGGTACTCTACCAACCCCTATATTAAATCCTATTTAAATCCTATTTCTATATTAAATCTATTTCTATATTAAATCTATAATATATCTATAATTTATAACCAGCCTGTCAACATTTTCTCATATTTTATTCAGAGAGGCCTGTTTTATTTCCACTTTTTTAACGTCTTTAAACCCAAATCTACCAAGGGTATGAATAGTTATGGGCTTACCTGCATATTATCAGCTCATACCTCATTTTAAAAAACCTGCTACATCTCATAGTGTGTCTGAAATAAAGGTTTTCTGTGGATAAATTGAATCTAAATGAATAAATCTAAACATAAATCATCTGTTAAAAAAAATGTTTTGAGAAAAATTCCTGAACAAGATGAACATCTAATAATAATAATCTAGACAATAATAATCTAGACAATAATAATCTAAAAATCATAATCTAGACAATAATAATCTAATAATAATAATTTATACAATAATAATCTGGACAATAATAATCTAGACAATAATAATCTAGATAATAATAATCCAATAATAATAATCTGGACTTTAATAATCTGGACAATAATAATCTAGACAATAATAATCTAGATAATAATAATCCAATAATAATAATCTGGACAATAATAATCTGGACAATAATAATCTAACAAAAATAATCTAGACAATAATAATCTAGATAATAATAATCCAATAATAATAATCTGGACAATAATAATCTGGACAATAATAATCTAGATAATAATAATCCAATAATAATAATCTGGACAATAATAATCTGGACAATAATAATCTAGATAATAATAATCTAGATAATAATAATCCAATAATAATAATCTGGACAATAATAATCTGGACAATAATAATCTAACAAAAATAATCTAGACAATAATAATCTAGACAATAATAATCTAGACAATAATAATCTGGACAATAATAATCTAATAAAAATAATCTAAACAAAAATAATCTAGACAATAATAATCTAGACAATAATAATCTAGACAATAATAATCTGGACAATAATAATCTAATAAAAATAATCTAAACAAAAATAATCTAGACAATAATAATCTAGATAATAATAATCCAATAATAATAATCTGGACAATAATAATCTGGACAATAATAATCTAGACAATAATAATCTAGATAATAATAATCCAATAATAATAATCTGGACAATAATAATCTGGACAATAATAATCTAGACAATAATAATCTAGATAATAATAATCCAATAATAATAATCTGGACAATAATAATCTGGACAATAATAATCTAGACAATAATAATCTAGATAATAATAATCCAATAATAATAATCTGGACAATAATAATCTGGACAATAATAATCTAACAAAAATAATCTAGACAATAATAATCTAGACAATAATAATCTAGACAATAATAATCTGGACAATAATAATCTAATAAAAATAATCTAAACAAAAATAATCTAGACAATAATAATCTAGACAATAATAATCTAGACAATAATAATCTAGACAATAATAATCTAGACAATAATAATCTAATAAAAATAATCTAAACAAAAATAATCTAGACAATAATAATCTAATAATAATTATCTAGACAACAATAACCTAAACAAAAATAATCTAATAATAATAATCTAGACTGGAGCTAACAGGACTCTCCATGGACCTGTGGACCGAACAGAACCAGGTTCAGTCCAGCCGGTTGTCTCACCAGGAGGATGAGGAAGACGAAGGCTTCTGTCCACGAGGCGTTCAGGCGTCTCTCGGGCGGTGGGATCAGTCGGCGTCTGTTCTTTCTGAGGCGGCGGTGGGGTTTATATGGATGCTCTCTGGAGATGCAGGAGGAGCTGAGGGTGATGGGAACCGAGGACGTGACTCGGGTCTCATGTCCGTCCCGCGGCTGCAGGCGTGTCCCTGACAGGACGCAGGTGTGGGTCTATAGAGAGGAAAGATTTATACAGCGGGACGCTCATCTTCATCGCCGCTGTGGAATGTCACTGGGCCACAAGAACATGTGGGAAACTTCTCAGTCGGACCCAGAGGTCAGCTGAGAACCGCCGACTGCTCCGTCCTGGACCGGGTTTCTGGTCCTCCTCAGAGCTGATGAAGAATGCAGAGACGGTGAGACCAAAGAGGACAGATGTCAGGGTCTGTCCCCCGGGCGGTGCTCCATCAGGGAGCTATTTACGCCCGCAGGGGGGGGGGCGTCCCTTTTGTTCTCTGAATTACTGCTACAAATTGGACCCTGACTCATGGCTCCGCCCCTCCTTTCAGGTGGCCATGCTTTACGTGGGGAAAGGTGTGAACTCTGACACCTGTGCATCCAGGTGGCCCCCGGGGCCTCAAACCAGCCCTGTTCTCCCAGCAGCCAGAACCGCTCTGGGACCAGAACCGGGCTTCACAGTTCTAATGACGACAGGAACGTCTCAGAACCGGACTGGGGTAAAGTTCTGTTACATGTCCAGGCTGCAGACGCCTCCTCAGATCACTCATCTACAGCCCGACCCAAAGGTTCTGATCTCTCTGACTCAAAGGTTCTGGTCTCCCCGACCCAAAGGTTCTGATCTCCCTGACTCAAAGGTTCTGGTCTCCCCGACCCAAAGGTTCTGATCTCCCTGACTCAAAGGTTCTGATCTCTCCCCTACCCAAAGGTTCTGATCTCTCCCCTACCCAAAGGTTCTGATCTCTCCCCTACCCAAAGGTTCTGATCTCTCCCCTACCCAAAGGTTCTGATCTCTCCCCTACCCAAAGGTTCTGATCTCCCTGACTCAAAGGTTCTGGTCTCCCCGACCCAAAGGTTCTGATCTCCCTGACTCAAAGGTTCTGATCTCTCCCCTACCCAAAGGTTCTGATCTCCCCGACCCAAAGGTTCTGATCTCCTCAAATGAAGGAAACCTTCATGTGAGGGGTTTCTGCAGACCAGGCCCGGTTCTAACCATTGGCTCTGTGGTGCCCCCTGACCCCCAGCTGCCCCCCAACATGGATAATAATTTATTGTTTTTCTCTGTTTGCTGGTGGAGCATTAAGGCTCATGAAGACAACAGATCTTCAGAGGAATTTAAAGCCGGAAACAAAGTTCAGTAGAATGAAATGTAAACATGTGGGGGTTAATCCAGAACCAGGACTGGACCCATAAAGTAGTGTTAGAATCAGACGGATTGCTGGGATGTTTTCACTAGTTTTGGTTTATCAGAAAGTTCTGACTTCACAGTGGAAACTGACCCATATCATATTTTAATAGGAGGAGCTTATTAAAACCAGAAAGTCTGCAGAACTTAAATCTGGTGTTCAGAGTGAATCATTCCTGAAGCAGAACCAGGATGGGATCATTTCTCACGTCTTTGTTACTTTTGTTTGGATCATTTTTGAGCTTTTTCTTCAAAGCAGTTTAAGTAACAATTAACTGGATGTAAAATGAAGCTTCGCTACATTTTTATTTATTTATAACTGTAAAATAATTCCTCCTGTTTCTCTTCCTCACAGCTGCCAGTAGGGGGAGAGAGAGAGAACAGAACTCTGAGTCCTGGAGTTCTGGACATTATTCCAGCCCTGATAGACAGAGGACACTTTTCTGGTCCCAGGAACCTCCAGGACAGTCTTTTTGGTCCCAGGAACCTCCAGGACAGCCTTGTGGTCCCAGGAACCTCCAGGACAGCCTTCTGGTCCCAGGAACCTCCAGGAAAGGCCTTCTGCTCCCAGGAACCTCCAGGACAGCCTTCTGGTCCCAGGAACCTCCAGGACAGTCTTTTTGGTCCCAGGAACCTCCAGGACAGCCTTGTGGTCCCAGGAACCTCCAGGAAAGGCCTTCTGGTCCCAGGAACCTCCAGGACAGTCTTTTTGGTCCCAGGAACCTCCAGGACAGCCTTTTTGGTCCCAGGAACCTCCAGGACAGCCTTGTGGTCCCAGGAACCTCCAGGACAGCCTTCTGGTCCCAGGAACCTCCAGGAAAGGCCTTCTGCTCCCAGGAACCTCCAGGACAGCCTTCTGGTCCCAGGAATCTCCAGGACAGTCTTTTAGGTCCCAGGAACCTCCAGGACAGTCTTTTTGGTCCCAGGAATCTCCAGGACAGCCTTGTGGTCCCAGGAACCTCCAGGATGTCCTTCTGGTCCCAGGAACCTCCAGGAAACGCCTTCTGGTCCCAGGAACCTCCAGGAAACCTCTCTGGTCCCAAAACCCTTCAGGACGGCCTTCTGGTCCCAGGAACCTCCAGGATGGCCTTCTGGTCCCAGGAACCTCCAGCACTGCCTTCCTGGTCCCAGGAACCTCCAGGATGTCCTTCTGGTCCCAGATACCTCCAGGAAAGCCTTCTGGTCCCAGGAACCTCCAGGATGGCCTTCTGGTCCCAGGAACCTCCAGGATGGCCTTCTGGTCCCAGGAACCTCCAGGAAACCTCTCTGGTCCCAGAACCCTTCAGAACGGCCGTCTGGTCCCAGGATCCTCCAGGAAAGTCTTCTGGTCCCAGATACCTCCAGGAAAGCCGTCTGGTCCCAGGAACCTCCAGGAAAGTCTTCTGGTCCCAGGAACCTCCAGGAAAGGCCTTCTGGTCCCAGGAACCTCCAGGATGTCCTTCTGGTCCCAGATACCTCCAGGAAAGCCTTCTGGTCCCAGGAACCTCCAGGATGGCCTTCTGGTCCCAGGAACCTCCAGGATGGCCTTCTGGTCCCAGATACCTCCAGGAAACCTCTCTGGTCCCAGAACCCTTCAGGACGGCCGTCTGGTCCCAGGATCCTCCAGGAAAGTCTTCTGGTCCCAGATACCTCCAGGAAAGCCGTCTGGTCCCAGGAACCTCCAGGAAAGTCTTCTGGTCCCAGGAACCTCCAGGAAAGGCCTTCTGGTCCCAGAACCCTCCAGGACGGCCGTCTGGTCCCAGGAACCTCCAGGAAAGCCTTCTGGTCCCAGGAACCTCCAGGGTTTGGCCTTCTGGTCCCAGAACCCTTCAGGACGGCCTTCTGGTCCCAGGAACCTCCAGGATGGCCTTCCTGGTCCCAGGAACCTCCAGGAAACCTCTCTGGTCCCAGAACCCTTCAGGAAACCTCTCTGGTCCCAGAACCCTCCAGGACGGACGTCTGGTCCCAGGAACCTCCAGGAAAGTCTTCTGGTCCCAGGAACCTCCAGGGTATGGCCTTCTGGTCCCAGAACCCTTCAGGGCGACCTCCTGGTCCCAGGAACCTCCAGGAAACCTCTCAGGTCCCAGAACCCTTCGGGACGGCCTTCTGGTCCCAGGTACCTCCAGGAAAGTCTTCTGGTCCCAGGAACCTCCAGGATGGCCTTCTGGTCCCAGGAACACCCAGGACAGCCTTCTGGTCCCAGGAACCTCCTGGAAAGTCTTCTGGTCCCAGGAACCTCCAGGATGGCCTCTGCTACAACCCACCTTCCCCCAGCTCCAGTGTTTGATACCAGCAGAACCTCACAGCAGCAGAACCGGCCGTGTTCTGAAGGACTCCACCACCTCCTGATGCAGTCATGGAGGCCCAGAAGGGTCCGCCTCCACCAGGTCTTCTTTCTTCCACTAACATCCTGCCTTCTCTAGAAGGGAACCAGCTCTAACCTCCTGGAAGCCCCCATAGAAAAGCCTCCTCTGCAGGGAACCCATCCGGTACCAGGATGGACCCGGTCTTTGCTCCAGAACCGCCCGTCTCTCCGGCTGGGTCGGGAAACCATCATCTCACTGCATGAAACAGAACACAGAGGTCATAGAAGGCTAGTTAGGGTCACCTGGAGGGTCATTTAGAGTCTGACCTCAGGGTGACCCTGCTGGGAAGTCGAGCTGTCCGATGGTTCCCAGAACTTCTCCTTGCAGGAACATGGACCAACTGGTTTGGGTCGAGGGCCGGACTCCTGACCCTGCGGTGACCTCTGTGGGCTAAAGGAGGATGAACCTGCTCCAGGTGAGACCATAAAGATCCTCCTGATGACGCTCTCTGTCCTCCTTCGTTTTATTTCTATAGATCATTTAATTATAACAACGTCAGATGTAATAAAACGACAACAAACCTCCCAGTAAAGTATAAACCTCCCAGTAAAGTATAAACATCCCAGTAAAGTATAAACCTCCCAGTAAAGTATAAACATCCCAGTAAAGTATAAACATCCCAGTAAAGTATAAACATCCCAGTAAAGTAAAAACCTCCCAGTAAGTCTCATACTGGACTAAAAGTCAGTGAATCTAGACGTGTTTTTCACAGATATATAAACGGATTAACACTTGGAGTCTGTCTGAATAACTGCTAGTAGTTTCTGTGTTTATCCTGTTTTTCCTGTCTGTCTCGGTGTTTTTCCTCTGATCAACAGCTGGGATGATCTAATGGAAGCTCAGGTGGAAACCAGCTACATTTTGATCCTATCTGCATTTAAATTTTTCTCTTTATTTATAATTTTTTGTCATTTTAATGTATAATTGTGTTTAATGTTATTGTCTTTGCCTCATCTCTTCCTCTCCAGCTCTATAAACGATCTTCTGTGTGAATAAAGCCGTAGGAACTAAACCTGCTTCACCTGACAGCCCATAATACTCTCCTCTGCAGCTGCTCTCTGTTGCTCTAACCGTTGGAATGTTTCTAGATAAAGTCGGATTGAAGTGAAACAGCTGAAGGTTGTCATGGAGAAAATAATCCGATTTCAGGCTGAAACTGATGAGATGCATGAAGCTGAAGATCTGATAAAGCATTCAGGCAGTGCGCCACCTGCTGGACATCATTAGGTATGAGGAATAAAAATGGTTCTTGTGAAAGACTTCAGAGATGAGCTGTTTTATGATAGTTTCTATAAATCTCATGTAATAAAGCAGTTTTATTGTCTTACATCCCATTCATACACAGACTCAGAACGGAGAAGCTCCGCCTCCCTGCACCACACAGAAACCTCCACAAGATGGCGCTAACGGGTCAGTTTGGGTTAGTTCAACTGTATATACAGACAGTTTAAGTCCCCCTCAAACTGACAGGAAAACTAGATCAAACAGTGAAGCTCTGCAGGATTATTGGTTCAGAGATTAAACTCATCCTGACTACAGTCATTTCTATGTAAATGTAAATAAAAACCAGATTTTCTGTAGGAGTTAAAAATCTTTTCGCTGCTCTCGTCTTTAAAGCATCATCCCTGAAGAAACCCTGACGGTCAATCTTCTTTAAATTCACCCTAAAACGTTTATTTTCAGCCCAACCTTTTCATGATTTCTCTATGTTTAAAAGTTTTGTCTTCGTTCCACTTTTTTATCAGTTTGTTCTTGATATATGTGTGAAATTGCGTTAAACGTAACGTGTCATTTTAATTTCATTTATTGCATTTGTTTTGGATTTCGTCATGAATGCTTTGTGTGCGCTACCCAGAGACCTGCATCAGTGTGCCATGATGTGATGGACCAGAGCGCGTCCAGAACCAGCGGTAGGAACAGAAACATTTCTGCTTCAGGCTTCATTCCAGGGATATACAGGAACAGGAAGTGTAACACAATGGTGCCGCTGTGCACACCCGATTTACATCATATAGGTGGACCAATCAGAACACCTTCCTGTAACATGCATGGATGCACCTGATGGAACCTCAGTCAACCTGTGGATCCACGCCTCAATGATCAGAACCCGAACTGTATGGAAGTATTCACAGCGCTTAAGCTTTTCACCTTTTCTCTCCTTACAAAAAAAGTCAATCAGACAGAAGCAGCTGATCCAGAACGCTGCTGCTCGTGTTCCTCACTAGAACCAGGAAAGTAGAGCACATCACCCCAGTTCTAAAGTCCTTACCCTGGCTCCCTGTAGCTCAGAGAATAGACTTCTAAATACTTTTACTAGTTTATTAATCATTGAATGGCTTAGCACCAAAGTATATTAAAGATCTACTGTTACTATAGCAACCCCCCCCCAGACCAATCAGGTCCTCTAATTCCAGTCGACTCAACATCCCTAGAATCAGAACCAAACATGGAGAAGCAGCTTTCAGTTTCTATGCTCCTCTAATCTGGAACAAACTTCCAGAAAACTGCAAAGCTGCTGAAACACTGAGTTCCTTTAAATCACAACTATAAACGGATCTGTTTAGAGCTAACTGGGAGTAATTGAACAGTAATAGCTGGAATGTCATAACAGTCATATGTTTAATGTTTTTTATGTTTCTGATGTGTTTTAGGTTTTTATTTTTGGTTCATTACTGCTTTTATTTTATCCCCTAAACAGCCAAAGCACCTTGAAATGCCTTGTTGCTGAAAATGTACTAAACAAATAAATTTGCCTTGGCTTGCCTTACAACCAGGAACTTCAGTGGAAGTCTTTAACATTTGCATCAGGATGCAAATCTGTTCAAAACATTTGGCAGCCATTTTTAGACCTTCTGGTTGTTACAGGAAGACCGGAAATGTTCCCTAGTTCTTCTGTTTCATTCCAACACATTTTATCTGTGGGGTTTTCTGCATTGGATAAAGAATATTTTTGACCAGGAGATAAAACAAAATGGCCGTCACACCAGCTGTGCTTTTGTTGTTGTTGCTGTTTTTGGGAGTCAACAAGGCCGACGTTCCGCGTGAGTTTAATAAACTAGCTTAACTTGATGTTGGAAAACAATAAGGAGGAAATATGTTACCAGGATGTTCAGAGATGTTGTCCTGATAATTATTTAATATCTACATTCTCCCACTAGCCCAGATTATAACAACCAATAAGATTAGCTACCATAACTATGCAGATGATACTCAGCTCTATATTACGATGTCACCAGTTGACTTTGAACCCATCCAAACACTAAGTAAATGCATAACTTTCTCCAGCTGAACAGAAACAAAACAGAAGTAATTACTTTAGACCTAAAGAGGAACGATCAACAGTCAGCACACAGCTTCAGTTAATCCAGCTAGAAACTACTGATCAGGCCTGAAATCTAGGTGTAGTAATGGACTCAGACCTGAACCTCCAGGGTCACATAAAGGTCAACAACAAGGTCAGCCTTCTATCACCTGAAGAACATTTCTAGGATTAAAGGACTGATGTCGCAACAGGACCTAGAAAAACTCATCCATGCGTTTATCTTTAGTCGGATTGATTACTGCAACAGCGTCTTCACAGGTCTGCCTAAAAAGTCAATCAGACAGCTGCAGCTGATCCAGAACGCTGCTGCTCGTGTTCCTCACTAGAACCAGGAAAGTAGAGCACATCACCCCAGTTCTAAAGTCCTTACACTGGCTCCCTGTAGCTCAGAGAATAGACTTCTAAATACTTTTACTAGTTTATTAATCATTGAATGGCTTAGCACCAAAGTATGTTGAAGATCTACTGTTACTATAGCAACCCCCCCCCCCCCCCCCCCCCCAGACCAATCAGGTCCTCTAATTCTGACCAGACATCTCTGATATTGTTCCTCTTTAGTTTTTTCTCCAGCTTCTTCCTGTATGCTTCTGTATACTCCTCAGTAATTCCCAGTTTTTCTCCCTGAAGGCTCTTTTTTTCTTGTTTAGCAGTTCCTTCAGGTCACTGGTGATCCAGGGTTTGTTATTAGGGAAGCATCTCACTGTTCTGGTGGGGATGATGTTGTCCACACAGAAGTTTATATAGTCAGTCACACACTCAGTCATGGCATTGATGTCCTCTCCATGTGCTTGACAAAGAGTCATCCAGTCTGTGGTTGCAAAACAACCCTGCAGGGCTTCTTCAGCTTCCTGTGACCATTTTCTCACAGTCCGTTTTGTCACAGGTTGCCTCTGAACAAGGGGTTTATATTCTGAACAGAGAAAAACAAGATTGTGATCTGATTGTCCCAGAGGAGGTCTTGGTTTGGACTTCTATGCATCCTTAACATTTGCATAAAATAAATCCAAGGTCTTGTTTTCTCTTGTAGAGCAGTTGACAAACTGTTGAAAGGTTAGAAGTGTGGTAGAGAGCTAGGCATGATTAAAATCACCAGATATTGCCACAAATGCATTCGGGTGCTGGGTTTGTAGCTTAGCAACAACGGAACTGATGACATCACGTGCATGGTCTGCAATGGCTAAAGGTGGAATGTAAACAACTGCCAAAATAACACTGGTGAACTCTCTTGGTAAATAATATGGACGAAAAGTTACTTCCAAGAGTTCAATATCTGGGCTGCAGAGACGACACTTCACAGTAACATGTCCTGGATGACACCTTCTGTTGTTCACAAGCACTGCTACTCCACCTCCTTTTCTTTTCCTGCTCGTCTTCAGATCTCTGTCTGCTCGCACAGTCAGGAAGCCTGGCAGAGAGACGTTGGAGTCGGGGATATGATCCTGCAGCCATGTCTCAGTAAAACACATAACACTGCATTCCCGATACTCTAGCTGAGTCCTTGTAGTCCTTGGAGTTCATCCATCTTGTTAGCCAGTGATCTTACGTTGCCCATTATGATCGATGGAAGAGATGGCTTGAACTTCCTCTTTCTCTGTCTCCTTTTCGCTACTGCTCTGCATCCACGTCTCCTCCTTATCAACTCATCAGGGATTTGTGGCTTCAGTTGACATATTATTTTAGCTTTTGCTATGTTAATCAGCTGCTCCCGGTTGTAAACCATATTGTTGCCATGGTTACGCATCATAACAAGTTATCAAAAAGTGAAACATTTACAGCAAAAATCCTTCCAGCTTCACAGCACCAAAAAGTAGAAATTATAGAGGTAAAAAATATATTATCTTCCTCAAGAAAACAGAGGAAACAACGCACAAAAAACCAAAACTTAATATGTAGCCAACAGAGCCACCCCAACATGCAGCCACCCAGAGCAGCGCAATTGTAGAATAATAGCTGGAATGTCATAACAGTCATATGTTTAATGTTTTTTTATTTTTCTAATTTGTTTTAGGTTTTTATTTTTGGTTCATTACTGCTTTTATTTTATCCCCTAAACAGCCAAAGCACCTTGAAATGCCTTGTTGCTGAAAATGTACTAAACAAATAAATTTGCCTTGGCTTGCCTTACAACCAGGAAGTTCAGTGGAAGTCTTTAACATTTGCATCAGGATGCAAATCTGTTCAAAACATTTGGCAGCCATTTTTAGACCTTCTGGTTGTTACAGGAAGACCGGAAATGTTCCCTAGTTCTTCTGTTTCATTCCAACACATTTTATCTGTGGGGTTTTCTGCATTGGATAGAGAATATTTTTGACCAGGAGATCAAACAAAATGGCCGTCACACCAGCTGTGCTTTTGTTGTTGCTGTTTTCGGGAGTCAACAAGGCCAACGTTCCGCGTGAGTTAAATAAACTTGCTTAACTTGGTGTTGGAAAACAATAAGCAGGAAATATGTAACCAGGATGTTTAGAGATGTTGTCCTGATAATTATGTATTAATGGTTCTGGGCTGGAATGACTCTCATCCAGTCCTGAGCCTGAATCCTGTTTCAGGCTAATACATTTAGCTAATCCTCTCTACAGCGGCTCGACTCGTTCAGCATCTGATGGATGCAATCTGAATTAGTTTTACTAACCAACCAGGAATTAGTCACAATTTTACCTGTAGGCTCAAATATTTACATACGCTAATATTTTTGTTACAGTGCCTCTTGGCAAGTTTCTCTTTTTCAACTTTATTAAATCAAGTTTTCAGTGTGTGTTTGTGTGTTAATTGTACCCTGGAAGTGTAAAGATGGTTCAATGCTGAGAAGGACAGCAGTCAAGTACAGGAGCAGAAGCCCCCAGGCCAGAGAGACACTAGGAGAGACATGAGGTACCGATTTGTCCCACCCAACCCCACCGTTACCCCCAGTCAGGTTAAGCCTAGTCTATACTTCTCTGTCAGCAAGTTTACACTCAAACATATTGACGGAGACGTTAGTTGGTGCGTCAGTGTTGCAAAGCAATTCCCCTCCAAGACAGCAGGGGGTGCAGACCTTTCCTGGCGGGTCTACCTACCTTTGCAGTGACGTCTCTGGTCGACAACAGTTTATTTCCAACAAGCTGAAGGAGCAATAGAGCAATGGCCAACAGAGAGCAATGAGTTTAGATTGATCTGGAAAGCTTTTTACTAGAAGTGCAACTCATACAATCCTCTAAACACTCATGGACACAAACAAACACAGCATCTGTTTTGTTGTTCTCTACACCTCCTGGTGTTCAAAATCAAAAAAAGACCAGATTAGATAAACCACAAAACATATGATACATGAAAACATTACTCAAAGGAATGGAATTAGAGGACCTGAGTGGTCTGGTGGGGTTGGTAAAGTAACAGTAGATCTTCAACATACTTTGGTGCTAAGCCATTCAATGATTTATAAACTAGTAAAAGTATTTAGAAGTCATTAATCCTTTAATCCTAGAAATGTTCTTCAGGTGATAGAAGGCTGACCTTGTTATTGACCTTTATGTGACCCTGGAGGTTCAGGTCTGAGTCCATTACTACACCTAGATTTCAGACCTGATCAATAGTTTCTAGCTGTATTAACTGAAGCTGTGTGCCGATTGTTGATCGTTCCTCTTTAGGTCCAAAAGTAATTACTTCTGTTTTGTTTCTGTTCAGCTGGAGAAAGTTATGACACATCCATCCATTGATTTGTTCGATGCATTTACTTAGGGTTTGGATGGGTTCAAAGTCACCTGGAGACATCGTAATGTAGAGCTGAGTATCATCTGCATAGTTATGGTAGCTAATCTTATTGGTTGTTATAATCTGGGCTAGTGGGAGCATGTAGATATTAAATAAGAGGGGCCCCAGGATGGAGCCCTGGGGCACCCCACATGTGATTTCTGTTTCCTTTTGAAACAAAGAAGTCCCTGTTCTTTAGGTAAGACTCGAACCAGCCAAGTCCTGTACCAGCGAGTCCAACCCAGCTCTCCAGTCGTTCTAATAATATATCATGGTCAACACTGAGGTCCAACAGAACCAGCACTGTGGTTCTACTACAGGTAGATAAGACAGGCTAACATGGAGCTAGTGGGATAGAGTTCCCTATTTAGGGTCCCGTTTGTAAAGTTACACAGTCAAACGTTAACAGAAATAATTTGGGCTATTTCACCTGCTACAAGATAAATAAATGGGGGTTAATTTTTCAATCATATTTGCATCCATGTTATTTATTCATTTACAAATGTCCGTTTCAAACTAAATATTTAGTTAAATAGCTAAACTGGCTAGCTAAATATTTAACTCTGAATTAAATCAAAGCTATATATTTAGCTAGCTAGTTTAGCTTGCTAACTAAGTATTTAATTTAAAACTTTGCCATATTGAATAACATAGATGCAAATATGACTTTGAAAAATTGACCCTAATATTTTTTCTCATATGACAGGCTTAATAACCCAAATTATTGCTATTAACTTTTGACTGTTTGACTTTACAAATGGTATCCCCTGTCCCTAACATTCTGATGTTCACTCTGCTAAACGTTTGTGGACGATATCAAGAAAAAAAACTAAATCCATCCTAAAAAATAGACAAACCACCAAGCCTCTGATGCGCAGGTGGCGCTGGGAGGTGGCGCTGGGGGCCTCCTTTGCTGGCGGGGAGGCTGTTGCTATCTAGCGACAGGTGCTCTCCCCCTACGAGGGCACTTGGACGGGGGGGAGGGGTGTGCGGGAGGGGGGAGGGGTGTGCGGGAGGGGGGGGGGGGCTTAACTCAACCTGGGTGTCTAGTGTCTTTTGTGTTCTGATAGTAGAGTGAATGTCAGGGTGGGGTTAGTTCTCCTTCTGTGATGGGGCTGGGGGGACTGCCTTGGGGTCCGTGGGGCTTTGTGGTGCTGTGGCCGTGGGCCCCGGGTCGAACGTGCCATGGCCTCCCTCCCCTGGTGGATCCCGGTGAACAGCGGCGCCTATTGGGGTCAGTGGGGGAGCTGGCTCCCTGGGAAGACATTTTGTCTCCCAGTCCTTCCCTCCCCATCCCTGGACACCTCTGTCCACCCGCTCCATCACTTTACCACTCATATAGGGTCTTGGGGCATGGGCACGTCACTGGGGTGGGAGGAGGGGCTTCCCTCCTCGCTATCCCGTGGTGTCCTGCGTCCCAATTTTAATATACAACTTAGACACTCCCACTTATAACATTCTCACTCGACACACATGTAGGGACTTTGGGGTGGGCACACTTTTCGGCATCCAGAGGGGGAGCGGTTCAATCAGCTTCACCTCTGGTGCCGGTGCCCACTGTTAAACCACATATAGACACTGAGGGCTCGGGGTGGGGGTTGGGGGATGTGTGGCTGCCTCCCCCACATCCCACCCCTCTGTTTTAAATGCACATTATAACAACACGCATCAACACCATACTCGAGCGGGAGGATGGAGGCTAGGGGTCTTTTCACACCCGAAGGTCGGGGTCCTGGGCTGTCGGGCTGCTTCGCCACTGTGGGGCCCTTGGCGGTCTGCTTGTCTCCGTCCTAGAAGGTAGGGGGTCCATCTCCTGGGTCCGGGGGCTGGTGGCTCTACTGGGGCATCGGTACCTGGACCTGGGAGCATAAAGTGTATGGGGTGTGTGAGTGAGAGTACAGCATCCTTTCTTGGGTGTCTTGGTGTGTCAATGAGAATGTATGTGCCTAAAAGGGAGGAAACGTATGACTGTGTCTGTCTTTGTCTACCTGTCAGGTTGGGTCTTGGGCTGCCCCCTCGCCTGGTGCACCTCAGGCCTTACATTTAATGGGGGGCCTATTTCCCCTCCGTCACTCCCCGCCAGTGACTGATGCCCCTGCACACTGGTGCGTCAGTTGTCAATCTGGTTCGGACCTGGTGCGTGCCTGGCCGGGCCAGGGGGGACCGGGGTTTCGGTCGGCCGATGCGCTGGGCCGATGTCTTCCCTTGGTTGGTTGGGGCACCTCTTTTAGGGGTGCCAGGTTTGGGATTGTTGGGTGGTGCCTGCTCGGTGGCTCAGCGGGATACGGATCCTGCGATGTGAGGTAGGGGTGGGGCGCTGGGATGTTGGCGGTGGGGATTGGCCTAGGGTGGTGGTGGCGCGTGGTGGCCGGCTGTGGCCCCCCTCGCCCCCCCTCGTCGCCAGTCCCTGGTCGGACGTTTTCACGTTTTTACAGTTTTCACGTTTTTACAATAAACTATCACGTTATAACGTGATACGGTCTAATTTCTTTATTATATGGCTGACAGCCCTGTTCTGACGATCTGTGCTACCTCCTCAGAATGTCCTACCGTAGTGCGCATCTGTCGGTGCTACCCCTCGAAAAGTATGTTTACATGCCGAAAACAACAACTGTTAGCTTTGATGTTAAACATAATCATCGGAAAATATTTTTCAAGTGACGGGATTGAAGTGGCAGTTTAGCAGTAATGACTAACATAGCAAAAAATTATGAATAACGAAAACTTTTCTTTCAATCCACAGAACATGCTACCCGATTAATATAAAGCTAAAACTAGCACATAAAGATGCACTAAAAACCATGATCAGAATATCCTACCTGTTAAATAGGCCTATAGATGAATAGCACATTCTGTTATTAGTTTGTAAAGCAGCGGATGAATATTTACCAAGCCGTTAAGACGTAGAGCAGATAGCAGTATTATTACTCCAAAATATAAAAATGTAGTAGCCTATGATTATAAGCACAAATAGGCCGCAAAATACACCTCATTTACTGTACGACTAATTAATGGGACTTTTTTACATGCAGTGTAACGATGTCACAGAAGTGAAACTAACATACAAGGGGTGTCATGAAAACTTGAAACTAGTAGCTTAAGGAAAGCCTTAAAATATTTTGAATAAAAATTAGCCAGTAATAAAATAATCTGGATAAAACTCACCGTAAACTTCAAAAAAATTAAACCGACGAAATGGATCTTCCAGGTAGGAATTCTTGATGACAGATTTGCTGAGTAAGCGAATTGTGACGTAACATGGAAATGTGCATCCGGGTAGCACAGATAGTGGAACACCGGTGTACAGATGATGACAATTGTTCAAGCTATCTGCTGCTAGGTATCTTCCATTTACAGGGGCTTGTAAAAGTATTCGGCCCCCTTGAACTTTTTCACATTTTGTCACATTACAGCCACAAACAGGAATCAATTTTATTGGAATTCCAGGTGAAAGACCAAAACAAAGTGGTGTACACGTGAGAAGTGGAACGAACATCATACATGATTCCAAACATTTTTTACAAATAAATAAGTGAAAACTGGGGTGTGTGTAATTATTCAGCCCCCTTTGGTCTGAGTGCAGTCAGTTGCCCATAGACATTGCCTGATGAGTGCTAATGACTAAATAGAGTCACCTGTGTGTAATCTAATGTCAGTACAAATACAGCTGCCCTGTGACGGCCTCAGAGGTTGTCTAAGAGAATGTTGGGAGCAACAACACCATGAAGTCCAAAGAACACACCAGACAGGTCAGGGATAAAGTTATTGAGAAATTTAAAGCAGGCTTAGGCTACAAAAAGATTTCCCAAGCCTTGAACATCCCACGGAGCGCTGTTCAAGCGATCATTCAGAAATGGAAGGAGTATGGCACAACTGTAAACCTACCAAGACAAGGCCGTCCACCTAAACTCACAGGCCGAACAAGGAGAGCGCTGATCAGAAATGCAGCCAAGAGGCCCATGGTGACTCTGGACGAGCTGCAGAGATCTACAGCTCAGGTGGGGGAATCTGTCCATAGAACAACTATTAGTGGTGCACTGCACAAAGTTGGCCTTTATGGAAGAGTGGCAAGAAGAAAGCCATTGTTAAAGGAAAACCATAAGAAGTCCCGTTTGCAGTTCGCCACAAGCCATGTGGGGGACACAGCAAACATGTGGAAGAAGGTGCTCTGGTCAGATGAGACCAAAATGCAAAACTTAACACTGCACATCACTCTGAACACACCATCCCCACTGTCAAATATGGTGGTGGCAGCATCATGCTCTGGGGCTGCTTCTCTTCAGCAGGGACAGGGAAGCTGGTCAGAGTTGATGGGAAGATGGATGGAGCCAAATACAGGGCAATCTTGGAAGAAAACCTCTTGGAGTCTGCAAAAGACTTGAGACTGGGTCGGAGGTTCACCTTCCAGCAGGACAACGACCCTAAACATAAAGCCAGGGCAACAATGGAATGGTTTAAAACAAAACATATCCATGTGTTAGAATGGCCCAGTCAAAGTCCAGATCTAAACCCAATCGAGAATCTGTGGCAAGATCTGAAAGCTGCTGTTCACAAACGCTGTCCATCTAATCTGACTGAGCTGGAGCTGTTTTGCAAAGAAGAATGGGCAAGAATTTCAGTCTCTAGATGTGCAAAGCTGGTAGAGACATACCCTAAAAGACTGGCAGCTGGAAGTGCAGCAAAAGGTGGTTCTACAAAGTATTGACTCAGGGGGCTGAATAATTACGCACACCCCACTTTTCACTTATTTATTTGTAAAAAATGTTTGGAATCATGTATGATGTTCGTTCCACTTCTCACCTGTACACCACTTTGTTTTGGTCTTTCACCTGGAATTCCAATAAAATTGATTCATGTTTGTGGCTGTAATGTGACAAAATGTGGAAAAGTTCAAGGGGGCGAATACTTTTGCAAGCCACTCTATATGTACCTCCCGAGTACGCTCCACCCAGAGAGCCTTGCAGGACGCTCCACCCAGAGAGCCTTGCAGGATGCTCCACCCAGAGAACCTTGCAGGATGCTCCACCCAGAGAGCCTTGCAGGATGCTCCACCCAGAGAACCTTGCAGGATGCTCCACCCAGAGAGCCTTGCAGGATGCTCCACCCAGAGAGCCTTGCAGGATGCTCCACCCAGAGAGCCTTGCAGGATGCTCCACCCAGAGAACCTTGCAGGATGCTGCACCCAGAGAGCCTTGCAGGATGCTCCACCCAGAGAGCCTTGCAGGATGCTCCACCCAGAGAACCTTGCAGGATGCTCCACCCAGAGAACCTTGCAGGATGTTCCACCCAGAGAGCCTTGCAGGATGCTCCACCCAGAGAACCTTGCAGGATGTTCCACCCAGAGAACCTTGCAGGATGCTCCACCCAGAGAACCTTGCAGGATGTTCCACCCAGAGAGCCTTGCAGGATGCTCCACCCAGAGAACCTTGCAGGATGCTGCACCTACCGGCTTTTGTGAAGCCTGCCGTAAACCCAAAGTTACAGAGTGCTGTTATGGCCGATAGAGGGCCGCAAAGCGAATGCAGAAGTGCCGTTTCACCCGGTCATGAGTTGATCAACCACTGATTTATCACCAGTTTCTTTTGAATTTAACCTGAACAGCTACTTCTTGTTTTTATGGACATAGGGAGTTGCATGTTATACAATAAGTCCAGTTCCCTGCCAGTTTATTTATATAGCAACAGCAAGTGTCTTGTTGCGCTTTGACCTTTAACCTCTCTGTTTTGTGTTGTTTTTTCTCCTGCAGATTTAACCATCATCAAAGTAGAACAAGGACAGACCGTCACTCTGTCATGTAGAGCTGAAGATCATGGATCAGTGACTGGTGTGGAGTGGAGCCGACGGGATTTGACAAAGGATCCAGTCGACCAGCATCCGTCCTATAAAGACCGGGTGGCTCTGCAGGACCGACAGATGAAGGATGGAGACGTGTCTTTGGTTCTGAAGAACATGAAACCTAATGATGAGGGAACATATGAGTGTCGACTTAAGAGAACGACCTTTGATCTTATCCCTATCTGCACCATCCACCTGAAAGTTCTTCCTTCAGGTGAGTTCCTAGTTTGTTCTGATCTGAAAGAGTGAATAATATCTGACAACAGTTTGGAGCAGAAATTTTCGTCAGTTTTCACTTACCTTGTAGATCCTCACACCTGGTTCTGTTCTGCAGGGAACAAGGATGGACAGAAGACAGGTGGAGGGACCAACAATGGAGGGACCAACAATGGAGGGACCAACAATGGAGGGACCAATGGTGGAGGAACCAATAATGGAGGGACCAACAATGGAGGGACCAACAATGGAGGGACCAACAATGGAGGGACCAACAATGGAGGGACCAACAAAGGAGGGACCAACAATGGAGGGACCAACAATGGAGGGACCAACAATGGAGGGACCAACAATGGAGGGACCAACAAAGGAGGGACCAACAATGGAGGGACCAACAATGGAGGGACCAACAATGGAGGGACCAACAATGGAGGGACCAACAAAGGAGGGACCAACAATGGAGGGACCAACAATGGAGGGACCAACGGTGGAGGGACCAATAATGGAGGGACCAACAATGGAGGGACCAACAATGGAGGGACCAACAATGGAGGGACCAACAATGGAGGGACCAACAAAGGAGGGACCAACAATGGAGGGACCAACAATGGAGGGACCAATGGTGGAGGGACCAACAATGGAGGGACCAACAATGGAGGGACCAACAATGGAGGGACCAACAATGGAGGGACCAACGGTGGAGGGACCAACAATGGAGGGACCAACAATGGAGGGACCAATGGTGGAGGGACCAATAATGGAGGGACCAATAATGGAGGGACCAACAATGGAGGGACCAACAATGGAGGGACCAACAATGGAGGGACCAACAATGGAGGGACCAACAATGGAGGGACCAACAAAGGAGGGACCAACAATGGAGGGACCAACAATGGAGGGACCAATGGTGGAGGGACCAATAATGGAGGGACCAACAATGGAGGGACCAACAATGGAGGGACCAACAATGGAGGGACCAACAATGGAGGGACCAACAAAGGAGGGACCAACAATGGAGGGACCAACAATGGAGGGACCAACAATGGAGGGACCAATGGTGGAGGGACCAACAATGGAGGGACCAACAATGGAGGGACCAACAATGGAGGGACCAACAATGGAGGGACCAACAATGGAGGGACCAATGGTGGAGGGACCAACAATGGAGGGACCAACAATGGAGGGACCAATGGTGGAGGGACCAACAATGGAGGGACCAACAATGGAGGGACCAACAATGGAGGGACCAACAATGGAGGGACCAACGGTGGAGGGACCAACGGTGGAGGGACCAACAATGGAGGGACCAATGGTGGAGGGACCAACAATGGAGGGACCAACAATGGAGGGACCAACAATGGAGGGACCAACAATGGAGGGACCAACAATGGAGGGACCAACAATGGAGGGACCAACAATGGAGGGACCAACAATGGAGGGACCAACAATGGAGGGACCAACGGTGGAGGGACCAACAATGGAGGGACCAACAATGGAGGGACCAACGGTGGAGGGACCAACAATGGAGGGACCAACAATGGAGGGACCAACAATGGAGGGACCAACAATGGAGGGACCAACAATGGAGGGACCAATGGTGGAGGGACCAACAATGGAGGGACCAACAATGGAGGGACCAACAATGGAGGGACCAACAATGGAGGGACCAACAATGGAGGGACCAACAATGGAGGGACCAACAATGGAGGGACCAATGGTGGAGGAACTGTTTCTTATATTTTTTGCCCCAGGATGGAGTAATAAATCTGTAAATAAATTGGTAATAAGTAAATAAATGTGTAAATGTTTGAATAAATAAAGGTGTTAAATAAATAAATGAGGGGGGAAAATGAAAATAAATACATAAATAGCCTATAGAGAAATGAAGTCATATTAGTAGCAATCAGTTTGGATAGTGATTAATTAAACTTGTGCTGGGAGCAAAAGTTAATGTTGGATCTGCTGTGGTAAGAAATGTAGCTATAATGACAGCAATGTGTCCTGACTGGTCGAGCCTCTTCCTCCACATATGGGAAGATAAAGAGGTGCGTCATGATCGGGGAGGCGTCTGGAAGATTGAAAACTAATTTAAGGATGAATATGATGATAGCAGAAGTACAACCAAAACACAGGTTCAGAGGAACGCCGATGACTACGGTGAGACACGACGACGATCCGACAAAGAGATGGAAACACAGACGGGAATGAATAGAATCAGGGAAACTCGGAGCAGCTCGGGATAATCAGGGAAAACACCACAGTGTGTCTGTCCTGTTTAGGTCAAAGAAGACCCAAATGGGTCAGGGTGAGAAAAATAAAAGGTCTAAATACGCCAAAATAAAAGGGAACAAGAGGGGAAAAAATGATGGAGAATCTAACGAGGTGTGACTGAAATAAGGCGGCTTAAACACTGAGGAGGGAGAAATGATAGAGAGAACCAGAGAAAGTAATGGGCAGGTGGGTGAACACACCTGGAAACGCCCACCTCATTACCAAACGCACAAACAAGGATTAGAAAAGTACAAATAAATGCATTATGCTGAAATATATATGGGAATGAATTAATAAATGAGGAAATACATCATTATTTTCCCCCCACATATGTTCATGTATTTTTATTATCTGTTTTATTTCCTTCCAACGTTACACATTCATTTATTCATTTACACCAGTTTTTTATCCACATTTATGTTTTTATTTTCCGTTTCTGCAGGATCAGTTCTCCATACTTTGCGTGTGAATATGTTGAAGCGCTTTGGAGTCTATTAAAGTTCAGACCTTTTACCGTTTCAGCCAGAGCACGACGTTTCCATGGCAACTAAAACAAAACACACCGTAATCACATTTTTACTGAATAACTTAAATAATATATATTAAAACCTGAACGTCTCTCCTGACAAACGAAAGAGGTGATTTCTATTCTATTCTAATGCATTTTTCATGTTACTACGATATAATATCATCTTCCTACAATAACATGTACTGTAATCTGTTCATTATATTAGAATAAAGTAATATTATACTGGTCAAACATTAAATGTGAATAATAAATAGTTCTTGTTCTGTTATTGTGTGGTGAGGGGGCGGAGCTTCTGTGCTGCAGGAGAAAGACTCGTTTCCTTCACAACTGGTCCAACAGTAGTGAACATTTTCCAGGACTTTCCCCTCAGACTGAGACGGTTCTATTAACCGGTCCGTAAGACCCGATCCATAAGAACCGGTTCTTACGGACCGGTTCTTACGGACCGGTCCGTAAGACTCGGTGTCCGGTCCGTAAGACTCGGTGTCCGGTCCGTAAGAACCGGTCCGTAAGACCCAGTCCATAAGACCCCGTCCATAAGAACCGGTCCATAAGACCCGGTCCATAAGACTCGGTGTCCGTAAGTACCGGTCCGTAAGACCCCGTCCATAAGAACCGGTCCATAAGACCCGGTCCATAAGACTCGGTGTCCGTAAGACCCGGTCCGTAAGACCCGGTCCGTAAGACCCGGTCCATAAGACTCGGTGTCCATAAGACTCGGTGTCCGTAAGACCCGGTCCGTAAGACCCGGTCCATAAGACTCGGTGTCCGTAAGTACCGGTCCGTAAGACCCCGTCCATAAGAACCGGTCCATAAGACCCGGTCCATAAGACTCGGTGTCCGTAAGACCCGGTCCGTAAGACCCGGTCCATAAGACCCGGTCCGTAAGACCCGGTCCATAAGACTCGGTGTCCATAAGACTCGGTGTCCGTAAGACCCCGTCCATAAGACCCGGTCCATAAGACTCGGTGTCCGTAAGTACCGGTCCGTAAGACCCGGTCCGTAAGACCCGGTCCGTAAGACTCGGTGTCCATAAGAACCGGTCCGTAAGACTCGGTGTCCATAAGACTCGGTGTCCGTAAGACCCGGTCCGTAAGACCCGGTCCATAAGACCCGGTCCATAAGACCCGGTCCATAAGAACCGCTCCATAAGAACCGCTCCGTAAGAACCGGTCCATAAGACCCCGTCCATAAGACCCGGTCCATAAGACCCGGTCCATAAGACTCGGTGTCCGTAAGTACCGGTCTGTAAGACCCGGTCCGTAAGAACCGGTCCGTAAGACCCCGTCCATAAGAACCGGTCCATAAGACCCCGTCCATAAGACCCCGTCCATAAGACCCCGTCCATAAGACTCGGTGTCCGTAAGTACCGGTCCGTAAGAACCGGTCCATAAGACCCCGTCCATAAGACCCCGTCCATAAGACCCGGTCCATAAGACCCGGTCCATAAGACTCGGTGTCCGTAAGAACCGGTCCGTAAGAACCGGTCCATAAGACTCGGTGTCCGTAAGTACCGGTCCGTAAGAACCGGTCCGTAAGACCCGGTTCTTATGGACCGGTCCGTAAGACCCGGTCCGTAAGACTCGGTGTCCATAAGAACCGGTCCGTAAGAACCGGTCCATAAGACTCGGTGTCCGTAAGACCCGGTCCGTAAGACTCGGTGTCCATAAGAACCGCTCCGTAAGAACCGGTCCGTAAGACCCGGTCCGTAAGAACCGCTCCATAAGAACCGCTCCGTAAGAACCGGTCCGTAAGACCCGGTCCGTAAGACCCGGTCCGTAAGACCCGGTCCATAAGAACCGGTCCATACGGCAACACCACTCGGACAAACTACATTTTCTGGTTCTGCTCTTTCACACATCGGCTTTGGAAAGAGTTTATAATGTTGTTATTAACCGTATTTTGATGGATTTTCCCTTTTGATAGAAAAATGTTTTGTTCTGTTTTCTTTTTTTAGAATAACCCAAAAAGATGATAAATGTTTAACTAAACATCAAATTAATATCAGACTATCAAGAAAAAGGCTCTCAAAATAATTCATATATGTAGATTTTTGCATGTACAGTATTTATATAAGACCCGACTGTTTGTATCTGTTGAATTCTTCATTTGTTCGTGTACACTTGCTATTTGTTCAATAAAGTTCTTAAAAATGCACAGTACCTCAACATGCTAACGTCCAGCCAATCATGTACTGTGACATCATAATTAGGCGCAGGCCCCCGAGCAGATCTGGTATCTACACCGGCTCCCTTCACTGAAATAGAAACCTTCCCTTGTTTCCAGGTCCATTCAGCTCCAGCTGCAGGCAGAACCAGAACAAAACTGAGCCAGAACCGCCAGACTCTTACTCCTCTGCTGCCCCCTGCAGGTCACAGCTGGAGCTGATGTTTAAAATGTCTCCTGGTCCATTGGGTCATGATTAGAGGCGGGAAGACGTGATTTATTCCAACCCGTAACAACTGAGCTTGTTGGTCTAAACACAGAAGACACCACGAGTTAGAAAAGCTAACTCTGGACATCACCCTGAACACATCATCCCCCGCGGTGAAACGTGGTGGTGGCAGCATCATACTGTGGGACAGGAGAACATGTCAGAGGTAACGGGAAGGTGGATGGAGGGAACAAGGATGGACAGAGAGACAGAAGAATAATACGAATGATTAAATTTTAATCATTTAAATAACACTTTTAAAATAAAATGGATTAAGGAATGTCTTAAAACCCCCAACTCAATTTGTTTTTTTATCCCAAATAATATTTTTTAAGAAATTAGATAGTCTATGTTGTGATCGGACCTATTTACTCGACGAAGCACACAGCGCGGAGTGATATGTGACGAGTCCTGTGGTTGCAGGGTTACGGCGCTCCCTGTAATATGACTGAACAAGTAAACTTCCCCTCCGTTGTTATTATTGAGCATCAAATAACACCTCAGTCTACATTTCCTTCTCACCTGTAACTCTAACTCATTTTACCAACAGGCACTCTTAGCATGGAAATTGTGCCACAACTTTTCCTCTCACAAACCAATAATATGGAATAATGAAGACGTTACTGTGAAGAAAAAATCCATGTTTAATCAGAAATGGATTGAAAAAACATTGTTTTTGTTAGTGACCTTTTTGATAGTCATGGTATAATGTGTAGTTATGAACGCTTCCTTCGTCTTAAATCCTTCCTCGTTACAAGTAAAGAATTTATTTACGTAACTAAAGCAATCCCTAATGGCCTTTCTTTCTTTCCTGATGAAAAGCTATTATCAGTTTCAACAAACGTTAAGAATTAAATCCCTTCTAATGATAAATGGACTCGAAGTAACGGATTCAAAATCCAACAACAAACATATACGTAATACTTTTATGAAAAGAGGAAATAAGTCCATAAGAGAAAGAAAGCATTTTGGGATAACATCTTTATGGACACTGACTGGTTGTTGCCTTATAAGTATTTTATTTCCAATAAAATAAATGAGAATGAGAAATTTTATTTTATCCATGTAGATAATGACAAACCTGCTCACCCTGTATGGAAACAAAATTCACATACACAAATGGAAAATACTCTAAAATTCCTCCCAACTTAAAAAAATAATAATAATTATTAAAAAATAAATACAAGTTTTAAATAAAAAGAATAAAATCCCTTAAACTAATTGACACTAAACCAAACACCACAGTTATATATGAGAAGTTTTTCAAGTTTATTTACGTTGTAATTCCTTATGCTCTGTTGTTATCGGTTCTTTTTTTTTCTTATTCTGATTTTTTTACTTGTTTTGTTTTATTTGTTACTTATCTATATGCAAGCGGATCTTTTCTGCGTTGTGCTGGTTAGGAATGAAAGATTTTGCAGTGTCACAGTTCGTCTTTGGACAGTTTCTCCATTTATTCTGATGAGAAAAGTAAACAGGAAAACAACCACATAATGGACGACCCGCTCCAAGTTATATGCAAAACAAAAGTAAACAACAAAACTATAGTCAGTCCTTAATATTTACAGCTATGAATTCCCTCCAATCTTCACATTACAGAATGAATATATATGTTACGACAATTATAACAAGAATGCACTTAATAAATCTGTAACTAAATTGGATGAATCTTGATGAAAGATGAACAGAACCCACCTCTCCCAAGATCACAAAGGGGGAGAGAGCGGGGGGCACAAACAACTGATCAAAATAAAACCACCGAAGAAGAAATAAAGAGGAAGGGCTTCCGATCTTAAAGTGCTATGCTTACAAAATTACAGTAGTTTCCATGACGTTAACAGTCAGGTATACAAAATATCTTAGTAAAAAAAACACATTTTGTGTATATATTGTGTATTTGTACTTTGTTATATATACATATATAACAAAGTACAAATACAACCCAGTTACATTCACCCCCCTAGAATTACACAAAATGAAAACAAACTATGTAAAACACACAGTACCAAAATAAGTCATACATCAATAACAAAAGACTGAACATCGTCCTTATTATAATGGCCGTTGCCATGGACGCGATTAAACGACAAACTGGTCTATAACTGGTCTAATGACCCTACCAAAGCATGAAGTGAGACGGTGAGCAATACTCCCACTCACTCCATCTGAAGGATGAACAGAATCAGGATCCTCAGAAAAATGTCGTGAGGCACCAGCAGTCCCTAGTACTCCGTTTCCCGGAGCGGGGTTCTCAGGGTTCTCAGGGTTCTCAGGGTTCTCAGGGTCGTGGGGCAGGCCAGCATCCCTGACTGCCGGAGCCAGAGACACATGTAGGACCCATGAAGCAGTGCGGTCGTCCTCACCATTGCAGAACAGGGAGTCGGGCTTTGAAGGCCCAGCTGATGCAGCACCCGGAGTCTCAAGGAAACATTCTGTTCCATGTAAATCAGAAACAGGCGGGACTCTAACCACGCTGTCTGCAGTATAGGTCACATTGCCATCCAAAGTCGTCTCCACAGGTAAAAAGTTCACTCCAAGAAGTAGGTCGCCATGCACCAGACGCTCATTTCCACTGCAGTCTCTGATACGGTAAATATGGAGGACAGGTTTGGATGCTACCACTGTGTAGATAACAGGCTCCCGTCTATCAGAAAGCTTCCCCTTACCCCTGGTAGTTCGCCACCAGGACCTGGTAGTTCGCTACCAGGTCCTGGTAGTTCGCTACCAGGACCTGGTCTCCAACCGACAGAGGGGGAAACCTTGGCTCTCCTATTGTACTGATCACTTTGATGTTTCTGCTCTGCACTGGTGCTTCTTTGGGCCAGCAGCATGGCAGAACGCAAGTCCTCAAGCAATGATCTTACATAAGAGCTGTTGTCACAAATGGTGTCATCATGAAGAACGTCAAGAAAAATCAGATCAACAGGCAACCTGGGAATCCTCCCAAACATCAGACAGAATGGTGCGAAGCCTGTGGTCTCATGGACTGTGCAGTTATACATCATAGTCAGAGACTGGATCATCTGAGGCCGTTTGTGCTTATAACGTGGAGGAAGAGATCTCAGCATGTTGCCCAGAGTGCGAAACCCCGTTACCCATCGGGTGGTAGGGCGAGGTGGGGGATTTACTGACACCACTCAGCTCCAACAGCTCAGCAAGCAGCACACTCTCAACATGTGCACCCTGGTCAGAGTGAATGTGTTGAGGGAAGCCGTAAACACAGAAAAATCCATCCCATGACTATTTGGCAACTCTTTTAGCGGTCTGGTCCTGACACTGAAAAGCATGCGCCAGTTTGGTGACGTTATCAGTGATTACCAGAACATCCACAGACTTATTGTTGTTGTCCTCAGCTGACCAGAAATCGTCCTAATACTCTCCAGGGGGATCTCACAGCACGCTCTGGGGTCTTACTGAGGATACATCTAGGACATCTTCTCACATGGTCTCGCACATCCCTCTCCATGCCATGCCAAAAAAAACGATGACGGGCCAAACAGTGTGCGCGGCTGGCCTTGATGACCAGCGTTATCATGAACACCAGACAAAACCATAGCTTTCAAAGCATCAGGGACAACAAACTGAAATCTTTTACACCTCGTCAGCGGGTGTTTTGTGACGGGGTGAAGCACACCATCCTGCAATGTGAGTTTATCCCACTGCTTCAAAATCTTCAGAGCCACTTGGCCTTCACCACAGCGTTCCCGCCTCGACGGACGGCGTCGCCGGTAAACATTAAGGATAACTGACAGGGTCATTTTTCTGGTGAGAGACAAGGTCAGACAAAGACAGAGCCTTCGATGGATCTACAGTGTCTGGGATTATTCTGTCCAGATGGTCAATCAACGATGCTTCACGCTGAGCCTGACCAGCATCACAGACAGATGTCAGAAAAGAGGAGACCTCATGATCAGTCATAGATGTGTCAGCCACACCCAAAAGGGCGGAGCTGTCCGCTGACTGAAGCTGAGAGGTCAAACGGAAAACATCCTGCACAGTGTGATCAGGTACCTCACAAACATGCTCCTACAGATTCAGGCAAGGCTCTGATAGAAGACGATCAGCAAAGGGTCTCACAAAAGGGGCTCTGCTCAGATCATTCGCTACCACATTCTGCCTCCCTGGAACATACCAGATCTCAAAGCAGAATGGAGCAAGCTTAGAGACCCAACGTTGTTCACAGGCATCCAATTTGGGTTGGGTCAGAATATATGTGAGAGGATTATTATCCGTCCACACAGTAAACCTGTGACCCTTAAGCCAGTGGCTGAATTTATCACACACAGCCCCCTTTAAGGCCAAAGACTCGAGCCTGTGTGCAGGAAACTTTGCCTGGCTGCGACTAAGAGATATGCTAGTGAAAGCAGCAGGTCTCGCAATCTCTCCATCAGCTGGGACTTGCGACAGGACAGCCCCCAGCCCATCCAAAGAAGCATCGGTTGAGAGAATGAATGGCCTCTCAAAATCAGGATGGGCCAGCACAACACAGTTGAGGAGCGCAGCTTTAAGGTCTCCAAATGCTTTCTTACAAGCTAGAGTCCAATCCTGCGGAGTCAAAACACAGAAAGATCCAGCGTTCCCATGTCCCCGGCTTTTGACTTTCCGCTTTTGACCTGCTGTGAGAGCGTAAGTGGTTTCGCAATCACTTCCACCTTCTCCCGGTCAACTGAAACACCACCAGCCTCCACAACATGACCCAGGAGTCTTACTGACCTCCTGAGAAAATGACACTTTTTCTGAGCTTTCAGATTGTTAGCCCTCAGACGACAGACAGACGTGGCTGTGAGGGACAGACGTGGCTGTAAGGGATAGACGTGGCTGTGAGGGGACGGACGTGGCTGTGAGGGGGACGGACGTGGCTGTGAGGGACAGACGTGGCTGTGAGGGACGGACGTGGCTGTGAGGAGACAGACGTGGCTGTGAGGGGACGGACGTGGCTGTGAGGGGGACCGACGTCGCTGTGAGGGGGACGGAGGTCGCTGTGTGGGACAGACGTGGCTGTGAGGGACAGACGTGGCTGTGAGGGACAGACGTGGCTGTGAGGGGGACCGACGTCGCTGTGAGGGGGACGGAGGTCGCTGTGTGGGACAGACGTGGCTGTGAGGGACAGACGTGGCTGTGAGGGACAGACGTGGCTGTGAGGGACAGACGTGGCTGTGAGGGACGGACGTGGCTGTGAGGAGACAGACGTGGCTGTGAGGGGACGGACGTGGCTGTGAGGGGGACCGACGTCGCTGTGAGGGGGACGGAGGTCGCTGTGTGGGACAGACGTGGCTGTGAGGGACAGACGTGGCTGTGAGGGACAGACGTGGCTGTGAGGGGGACCGACGTCGCTGTGAGGGGGACGGAGGTCGCTGTGTGGGACAGACGTGGCTGTGAGGGACAGACGTGGCTGTGAGGGACGGACGTGGCTGTGAGGGGGACCGACGTCGCTGTGAGGGGGACGGAGGTCGCTGTGTGGGACAGACGTGGCTGTGAGGGACAGACGTGGCTGTGAGGGGACAGACGTGGCTGTGAGGGACAGACGTGGCTGTGAGGGGACAGACGTGGCTGTGAGGGACAGACGTGGCTGTGAGGGGACAGACGTGGCTGTGAGGGACAGACGTGGCTGTGAGGGACGGACGTGGCTGTGAGGAGACAGACGTGGCTGTGAGGAGACAGGCGTGGCTGTGAGGGACAGACGTGGCTGTGAGGGGACAGACGTGGCTGTGAGGGACAGACGTGGCTGTGAGGGACGGACGTGGCTGTGAGGAGACAGACGTGGCTGTGAGGGACAGACGTGGCTGTGAGGGACAGACGTGGCTGTGAGGAGACAGGCGTGGCTGTGAGGGACAGACGTGGCTGTGAGGGACGGACGTGGCTGTGAGGAGACAGGCGTGGCTGTGAGGGACAGACGTGGCTGTGAGGGACAGACGTGGCTGTGAGGGGACAGACGTGGCTGTGAGGGACAGACGTGGCTGTGAGGGACAGACGTGGCTGTGACTAACTTGTCAAGCCTCTGGAATCTTGTTTATTTCATTTTCCACCTGTAGGGGGCGGAGCCTCCCTCAGAGAGTAAGTTTCTCTGCTCGTTGTGCATCTGGGATCCATTCTAACACCGACTTGATGCTCCGCCTCTAACCAGGGTTGGAAGTTCAAGTATTTATACACAGCTTCACACTGTTGGCAGTGAACAGAGACTTATTTGTTTGTTGGTTTGTTGTTTAGTCAAAGTGGTCCCACGCCACACTTTGCTGCGACTTCTTCATGACGATGCTACTTTTGAAATACCCAGAAACTGAGTCGGCCTGTGGGTTTTATTATCATCAGCGCCCTCGTGTGGTGAAGTGTTTAATTACTGCCACATAGCAAAATTCATTGCATTCCTTCAAAACTCTCAGAGCAACAGAACATGCGTTAATTGATCGGTAAAAAAAAATGTCATCGTTGAAATTCTTAGTTTTTAAGTCGATCTCTATTTTGAATAGCATTAATGGCAGTCTATTGTTCATGAATAAAAAGCAGTCAAAGTCAAATGCTAGAGCATGTAGCTTACAGCTAACTCACGTGGTGCTGCTTAAAGTCGCTCTGGATCATTTATTAAACACCAAACAAAGGAAAACTGTCGGATTGAGTCACTCAGGTTGCAGGATATAAAACGACTTTCCATCGGAAACCTCGAAAATCACTGTTTAAACCTCCAGAACGACCGGCCTGTTTGTACCCAAACAATAAATGAAATCTTACACAAAGTAACGAATCACAGTGAAAATAAACAACCTTTAAATCTTGTTTATGCTAACCTAATCTCGCCTCTGCCCAGACAGACCTTATTGAACGGTTAAAGTTCTCCAGGTTGCTCCGTGGATGATGGGGGAAGCTAACACAACGTTAGCTAACGGCAGGATAGCAATAGCTAAGGTCGGTTAGCAGTGGGAGGCCTTATGGCTGTTGGGGTGCGGGTAGCCTTAGCTTGGACGGCTTCCTCTCTTGCTTGCTAAACAGCGATCAGCTGCACCTCTATTCACTGAGACAGTACCTTCTCTGCAGTTTCAAGACACCATTCGTCCCAGGCTTTGTAGTGGTGGGGTAACGCTCCAGTCTGGACGCGGTTCTGCGGCATTCAGTAGCTTGTTAGCGGTCTCCTCCACACGGCAGCGTCTGTAACTCAGAGTTTCTGCAGGGCTCAGGGCAGAACAGTGGGGTTTGTCTCATCAGTGGTTTGTGATTCACCTGATTGATCAGCAGTCTTTGTCGTCCTTGGAGTGAGTTTCTCCCAGAAACTCGTGTCCTTTCCCTCGCCAGTGAAGGAAACATGGGGTCTCTCCTAGCGCTGTCTGGCTGAAAGCCCAAACATAAGAGGGCAAGCTCCAATGATTCAAGCCCTTATAAAACCTCTGGTCCTCTTCTTCTCCTGTTGGAGCTAGAATGTGGGTTAGCGCCACCCAATGGCTGTGTGTGTCCCAACATATGCAAATAAGGCGATGTTTTTCATAGGTGTTTAACCTCAGCGCTACCACTGATGGTGGTTCTGTTTATGCTCTGCTAAATCAGGCTTGTTGTTTCACCTTCTGTTCTGGAACATATGAAGCCTGCCTTCATCGCCTCATCTTCTTCTCCAGCCTCGTTTCGTCTTCTGAAAGATTTCATTTTGTTTCTGTATATGAAAATAACAAAAAGTCAGACAGCACAGAGCAGCAGGATCACTGGAATCAGAACCAGTTTAAGGTCAATGCTTTCCTCAGCGTTTCCTGCAGATCAGAAACAGGATTGTCAGAATCTCCAGTCCAAGCAGACGAGGACACAATCTATAAACAGTTATCTACAAATTCACCACTAAACCTGTTTTCCTGCTAACTCACCTGAGATGATCTCTGGCTGGATGATCTCAGAGTGTTCCTCCACCTGGACCCCTGAGCTGCTGATCAGAACCCGACACCTGTACCTCCCCTCGTCGTCTGCAACGTTCCTCAGGAGAACAGAGGCGTCTCCGTCACTGATGGAGGACAGCTTCTCCACTCGTCCCCTAAAAGACGGATGCTGGTAGTTTTCATGCAGCCGATCGTTGAGGTAGACGTACTGATCTGGTGGCTGGCCGTCTTTGATCCACTCCAACACGGTGACTGAAGATCCTCTGGAAACGAGCATCACCTCCTGCTTTCACTCTCACTGACCCTAACAGAGAACAACGCTGAGAACTGGTGAGATGTTTTTCTGGTTGCTTGTAAAAACAGGGTGTTACATTCTAACAGGCACAGAGAAAACAAACAGCAGCAGCTCATGCTTCCACCGTGACCTTTCACCACCAGGTTTGCTTAATAAGAACTGCTGCGTCTCAAACTACCTCAGTTATCCGTCCTTAAAACGAACCCTGACTACAAAGACTTGTAGTTCTTAAAAGATGCATTTTAGTATCAGTTATAATAAAGTGGTATAAAAAAACCTTCTTGATGTTTTTGTTTTTATAAAATGTGTAAAAATTAGCGTCACAATGCACTGCGTAGTGACGTCATATGGTTTCCGGCTTCAGGACGCTGTTGTGGCCGTTCAGCGACATCAACGTGTCGTCTGTTCGGCCTTTTCAATTTGAACCCGAGCGAAACATGAATGAGGAGGACAGCAGTGGCCATGTTTCACAAAACCATCAACATGAAGAGCAAGAACGGCGGGATGAACCGAGAACCGGTGGTGCATGTACGGGAAATGCGTCTCCATGGTAACCGAGAGGGACACCGTTTGTTGTCAAGAGCTGCCATTTTGTCAGCAGAAGTTTTACTTAATAATTACTTCTGTGAGCACGTAAACAAACACTAGCGTCAACAGCTATTCTACCAAGTGCGGAAAACATGGCGTCCTACGAAGGTCAAAATATGTACTAAATATTGTAGATTTGTAAATCAATGGCAATATTTGATGTGTTTCTAATAACATAGTTTGGTACAAGAGAAAAACTGTGGCTTATTAGGGCCTACATGTCTTTATAGTCGGGTTCCCTTTAATAATTTAGAACAACCCTGATGATCCTCTTCACCCCACAGTGAGTAACTTCACTAAACGCTGAGCACTTTGTGCTGTTTGATCAAGAAGTTACACCATTTATTATCACTGGAAGTACTTCTTCCTCTTCTAATATATATATATGATATATATATATATATATATATATATATATATATATATATATATATATATATATATATACACTCATTACCTACTGCATGTATTAGTTTTAAAGTTTTATAGTGAAAGCATTATTAGAAAATTGCTTCAATTTATGATTTTAATAAGTAAATTTCATGATTTATTTGTATGTTTTCTTTCATTTTAGCTTTTAAGTTGCATAAAAAATTATATTTCTCTCCATCTGATGACATCATCAGTTACTCAGTACTTAAGTAGGCTTTTTACGTAATACTTTTTATTCTTGAGCCCTTTCATGGATGACTACTTTGTACTCTTACTAGAGTACAGATATATTGAAGTAGTACTACTCTTACTTGAGTACAAGTTTTGGGTTCTCTACCCGCCTCTGAAAACGATGAAACGACGAGGAACTGAGAGGCATAACCTTAAACATAATAATAATAATAATAAATAATAAAAATTTAACTCATATTTTGTTATTATGTTGTAATCTTCAGTTACAGAATTATTTATGTTCAATTTTGTCAGTGAATTTCTTATTAAAAAAGTATTTACTATTTCTTTCACCTTCTTGAAGCCATTTCAACCTGGATCGGACAAAAGCCCCTTGAGCTTTTTCTTTATAAAACTCATCTAATTCTTCTTGATATTTTTCTAATTGTGTTCAACGTTCCTCGTTTTCATTGTGGTTTACCATGTCCATAGTAATGTCAGAGATAGCTTTAATTAACAGTTGGAATTTTTCTTTTTTCTTCTGAAATCTATTTTTACTAAACTGAATAAAAAAAATTCTAATTTCATACTTCAATAATTCCCAATATTTACCATATTGATTATTTCCCATTGCAAAAGTCCAGGACTGTTTAATAAGTTTTTTAATACGTTTTGTAAGTTCAGAATTATTTAGGAGTAGATTGTTACATTTCCAGTGGTGATAGATTTTCCTTCTCTCCTCACTGACAAGATTTAATTTGATATAAATTGATTTATGATCACTCAATATGGCTGGATAAATGTTTACCTCCAATTCCTTTGAAATCAACCAAAAATCAATCCTGGATAGAGATGAAAAACAGTTATTGCTCCATGTATATTGTCTCTCAGTGGGATGTCGCAGTCTCCAAATCTCAGATACATTTAAGCGGTTTGACCAATCAATAAGGTCATTTTCACCATTTCTAGACCTTCATGGATATCTATCGAGCTGATTAGACCAAACTATATTAACATCTCCACCCAAAAGAACTTTCACTTCAGAATATTTAGTACATTGAAATGCAATAATGTCTCCTATATCTTTGAATAGAGCCTTATTTAAAGAATCACAATTATAACCATATATATTTCCCAGCAAAAAAATATTAGATAGGTATTCACCGACTAAAAAAATATCCAGTGACCTTTTTTATCTCTGGATACGTCTAAAATTTTCCCCTTGAAATGATCTCTTAATATAATTACTCCAGCTGATTTATTCGATCCGTGGGGAAACCATAAATCTTTTCCCATAATGATTCATCCTCTAAACAGCAGCAACATTCCTGCAGAAAAATAAAGTCTGCCTTTCCCTCTTTAGAAAACAGAAAGAAAGCTTTTCTTTTGACATCATTTCGTAGACCCCGAGTATTAACTGTAAAACTAACTCCAAAATGAACCTTTGTTTGAAAAACACTTAACTTTTCAAGAGGTCAACCATTTAAACCGACTCCTAAGAATACTGAAGCCTAAAAAAACAAATATAAAGAACTTTTTTTTTCTTTTTTCTGTTTCAAGTAAAAAGAGTTAACTTAAACTTGTTTACCACATATTCCATTGTGACAGGATGGGGTCATTTACAGGTCCTTCTCAAAAAATCAGCATATTGTGATAAAGTTCATTCTTTTCCATAATATAATGATAAAAATTTAACTTTCATATATTTTAGATTCATTGCACACCAACTGAAATTTTTCAGGTCTTTTATTGTTTTAAAACTGATGATTTTGGTATACAGCTCATGAAAACCCAAAATTCCTATCTCAAAAAATTAGCATATTTCATCCGACCAATAAAAGAAAAGTGTTTTTAATATAAAAAAGTCAACCTTCAAATAATTATGTTCAGTTATGCACTCAATAATCCTTTAGCAGAAATGACTGCTGCAATGCGGCGTGGCATGGAGGCAATCAGCCTGTGGCACTGCTGAGGTGTTATGGAGGCCCAGGATGCTTCGATAGCGGCCTGAAGATCATCCAGAGTGTTGGGTCTTGCGTCTCTCAACTTCCTCTTCACAATATCCCACAGATTCTCTATGGGGTTCAGTTCAGGAGAGTTGGCAGGCCAATGGAGCACAGTAATACCATGGTCAGTAAACCATTTACCAGTGGTTTTGGCACTGTGAGCAGGTGCCAGGTCGTCTTCATCTCCATAAAGCTTTTCAGCAGATGGAAGCATGAAGTGCTCCAACATCTCCTGATAGCTAGCTGCATTGACCCTGTCCTTGATAAAACACAGTGGACCAACACCAGCAGCTGACATGGCGCCCCAGACCATCACTGACTGTGGGTACTTGACACTGGACTTCAGGCATTTTGGCATTTCCTTCTCCCCAGTCTTCCTCCAGACTCTGGCACCTTGATTTCCAGAGTCCAGTGCTGCTTCTCTGTAGCCCAGGTCAGGCGCTTCTGCCGCTGTTTCTGGTTCATAAGTAGCTTGACCTGGGGAATGCGGCACCTGTAGCCCATTTCCTGCACACGCCTGTGCACGGTGGCTCTGGATGTTTCTACTCCAGACTCAGTCCACTGCTTCCGCAGGTCCCCCAAGGTCTGGAATCGGTCCTTCTCCACAATCTTCCTCAGGGTCCGGTCACCTCTTCTCGTTGTGCAGCGTTTTCTGCCACACTTTTTCCTTCCCACAGACTTCCCACTGAGGTGCCTTGATACAGCACTCTGGGAACAGCCTATTCGTTCAGAAACTTCTTTCTGTCTTACCCTCTTGCTTGAGGGTGTCAATGATGGCCTTCTGGGCAGCAGTCAGGTCGGCAGTCTTACCCATGATTGCGGTTTTGAGTAATGAACCAGGCTGGGAGTTTTTAAAAGCCTCAGGAATCTTTTGCAGGTGTTTAGAGTTAATTAGTTGATTCAGATGATTAGGTTAATAGCTCGTTTAGAGAACCTGTTCATGATATGCTAATTTTTTGAGATAGGAATTTTGGGTTTTCATGAGCTGGATGCCAAAATCATCAGTTTTAAAACAATAAAAGACCTGAAATATTTCAGTTGGTGTGCAATGAATCTAAAATATATGAAAGTTTAATTTTTATCATTACATTATGGAAAAGAATGAACTTTATCACAATATGCTAATTTTTTTAGAAGGACGTAGACACATTCTGATGCACTTTTTCCTTCTGTTAATCTCTCACTGTCTTCGGACGAATTTCTTTTCCATCCCACGAAATAAGACCGCTTTCCATTTTTACGTGCAGTTTCCACAACAGGCCACAGAGCAGCTCTAGCCTCCTTATCCTCCTTGGACAAATCTTCACCAAAGCGCAGCTTGTTTTCTCATAGGTAGATGTTGTTTTTGGCGTTTCTCCAGATCACATGTCGGACAGAGCGGTAGGCGAACAAAACGATGATCCCTCTGGTCTTATTGACATCTTGTCTCCCCAGCCGGTGTGCAACATCAATCCCATCAGCTCCTCTTGGTTCCAGGTCAGGTACTATTCTTTGACAGATGCGTATCACCCTTTCCTTCACGTTCTCATTTTCTTGTTCTGGAACCCCATAAAGACGAAGGCACCATCTTGGTTTATATCGCTCTGCATCTGCTACGCGCTCATGCAGCTCCTCCATCTGCTCCTCTAACTTCTCACACTTGGTCTTTAGCGCCGAGTTCTCATTTTTGAGATCTCCAATTTCATCGTGCATGAACTCGATGGATTTCTTAAGCTCTCTAATATCTTCACCATTAAGTTGTATCAGGACTTTTACTTCATCAGCTCTGTCCTTTACAGCTTTCAAAACCGACAGTAGCGTGGGTTCAGGCTCACCAGCGTCTGTTTCTTCTTGGGTGTCAGACTTTTGAAGGGAGTGTCTGGAAACGGCATCAACTCCACATCACCATCCAGATCAGAAGGACTCTTCATGAAGGACTCTTCATGAAGAGTCCTTCATGAAGAGTCCTTCATGAAGGACTCTTCAGGTCAGCGTAGTCATGTTCACTCCTTCTATTCTTTGATGTGTCGAGAGTTCTTAGTTTTCGCTTGTCTTCTATTTTTCCTTGACTGCTCATTTTTCCTTTGAAAAGTTTCGTTGGTAACATTAGCATGCAAAACGGTGTCTGGAACAAGCTAGCACTTAGCTCAATGCTCGGTTTTTATAAATAACCGACCTCAGTGTCTTTTCTTATGCTCAAAGCTCAACTGTTTACTCTTCACTCAACAGGTACTTCTTGTTTGGCTTCTTGAAAGTAGTTATTAGTTACTTGGAGTCCCGGTTAAACAGCAACATCTTAAAACACATGTGGACTGTCCGCCATCTTGAATCGGCCCCCGTCCCTCGCTGTTTAGAGACTGTAGAGATGCTGATCCACCAAAGAAACCGAGAAATCCCACATCAGAAGAAGCTAGAAAAAGAGAACGTGATAGAGAGAGAGCAAAGACCAGAGTAAATACTGGGCCGGCTTTTCCTCGTTGGAGTTCTTTTGGAACGAACGTCATGCACTACGGACGCCGAGTTAGCCGTGCTGCTAATGGATAGGTAAGTAATCAATGATTTCACCGGGGTTCTAGTGTTTGGTCTGGCATGATGCTGTTATACAGTCCTGAGAAAGATATTTATTCAATGTGTGGAGGTGGATGAACATAGTTTGCACGGTATGCCTTACAGTAGTAATGTGAATTACACAACCGAGTCGATCTCCGTTAGCCATCTAGAGGCTAATGTGATGCTAACGTGTAAGGCAAGGCAATTTTATTTGTATAGCACACTTTCAACAGCAGGGTAATTCAAGGTGCTTTACATGATTTGATGATTTAAAAAAAAACACATAAAAGAAACACACATTACACATGATACACAATAAAGCAAGAGAAAAATAAAAAAAGCAAGAGAGCATGAACACATTTCATACATATAACATCAATCATTTACTGGAATCAATTCTAAACAGATGGTTTTTAGTCTCGATTTAAAGCAGTTCAGAGTTTCAGCAGCTCTACACTCGTCAGGAAGTCTGTTCCAGATAAGGGGAGCATAGAAACTGAAAGCTGCTTCTCCATGTTTAGTTCTGAGTCTAGGGATGTTTAGTAGGCTAGAGTTGGAGGACCTGAGTGGTCTTGGTGGTTGGTACCATGACAACAGGTCTTCAACATATTTTGGTGCTAAGCCATGTAATGATGTATAAACTAGTAAAAGTATCTAGAAGTCTATTCTCTGAGCTACAGGGAGCCAGTGTAAGGACTTTAGAACTGGGGTGATGTGCTCTACTCTCCTGGTTCTAGTGAGGAACACGAGCAGCAGCGTTCTGGATCAGCTGCAGCTGTCTGATTGACTTTTTAGGCAGACCTGTGAAGACGCTGTTGCAGTAATCAATCCGACTAAAGATAAACGCATGGATGAGTTTTTCTAGGTCCTGTTGTGACATCGGTCCTTTAATCCTAGAGATGTTCTTCAGGTGATAGAAGGCTGACCTTGTTATTGCCTTTATGTGACCCTGGAGGTTCAGGTCTGAGTCCATTACTACACCTAGATTACGAACCTGATCAGTAGTTTCTAGCTGTATTAATTGAAGCTGTGTGCTGATTGTTGATCGTTCCTCTTTAAATCCAAATTAATTACTTCAGTTTTGTTTCTATTTAGCTGGAGAAAGTTATGGCACATCCATTCATTAATTTGGTCGATGCATTGATTTAGGGTTTGTAAGACTCCGGAGTGTTTCTCAATGCCGAGGAACCTCGCCTTGATGCCTTGGCCCCGCCCCGGTTGCCTAGGAGACACGTCATCAGGGACGGCCAAGGCGTGCTCCAAAGTTTATTTTTGATTTTTTTCAACATTTATTGAACAACAACAACAATAAAACATGTAGATACATAAACCTTGCAGAGGGAAATCATTTGAATACAACAATTACAATCTACAATATATCAAAAGAAAAAAAGAAGAAAAAACACTAAGGGGAATTATAAAAGTAAATATATATATAAATGTACATGTATACATACAAGTATAAACATAATGATTGCAAAAGGCAAAAATAAATATTTATGAATGTAAACAAGAGTATTTGAATAAAGCACAATTAAAAAATAAAGTCAGTAACAATTACAAAGAAAGCAAGGAGGACTAGAATAACCAAAAACACTGAAAGGTCTGAACAAATTTTTTTTACTAAAGTATTTGAACTACATTTTTTTAGTGAAGAGTTGTACAACTTGAACTCATTTATAAAAGAGGAAAAAGAAGGATTATTACCTCTCCATTGGCTGCAATGTAAATAATACTTTCCCAAAAGTAATATAATATTTATCATGTCAGAGACGGATCCATTCAGATTTTCCATATAAAAAAGAATGTGACACGTATCAAACGATGGAATAACTGGTATTTCTAGTAACAGCCAGTTTCTTATGTCAGTCCAAAAGGTTTGGGTAACTGGACACGAGAAAAACAAATGATCTAGAGTTTCGTCATAACTCTGGAAAATCAATAACCTTTCCGCTATGATAATCATAAAAGAGTTTACATTTAAAAACACTGTTAATAAACTTGTTAGTACATTTTCTGTCGGTTAATTTGCAATTATCAATCACAAGCTTTGGTAATAGCGGCTTAGTGTTTACATACATTATATGATTTTTAATGAGCTGAATTAAAGGGAGAGGAATTGCACAAATATTATATATAATTGTATATAATTATAAACATATAATTGTCACCTTGGGATGTGAAACCACATAGAATCAGGTTGTGACAAACAGGCTTTTATCCAATTGATCCTGCAGATACCAACCAATGATTCAAAGTCCAAAGCTTTAACACCACCCATAAATCAAATCTATAAATTAATATGGATTCAGGTTAGAAAATACTCCAATATTAGATTGATGAGGTAAATACAGTCAGATGTAATTTCCATCTCACATGAATTTGAAGGATTGCTTTGAAAAACCAGCATAATAAATCAAATAGACCAAAGAATGTTTATTCATATTTGCAGAAAAATATAATTATTAAGGATTGTTGCAAATGTGTTTCAGCAAATATGTTTTTAAAATGATGTAGGAATTTATTCTCCAGTAAATCACTGACATGTTTAGTGTTTTACCTGCTGTCTGACAGAGAACTTCTTCTGTATCTTAGAACATGCAGGCTGGATGGTGCGACTTGAAAACTTTAGTTTCTAGTTGATGCATTAGATTCAGTAATAAATCATTATTATATTATCACCATTATAAACTATAGCAAGTTTTCAAGATAATATAGTTTATTTTAAACATTAAATCTGACTCATATGCACCAATATAGATCCTAATAATCAGACTCTGGCTTCCATCATTCATTATGCTTTAAAACTGGAATATTCTCTGTTTTATTTGATCTATTTTTACCTAAGATCACTGGATGTTAAGATTGCAGTTTTCTAGATCTTTTATGTTCAGTTTTTCAGATAGAGCGATGATGACAGTATGGAGTCAAATCAGGATCAGCTTAAAGTGAATGAAAAAACTGATTGTAAATTTCAAAAATAAAAAATATTGTAAATTTGAATAAATATTAAAAACTTGAATAAAAAATCTATAAACCTAAAACTGTAACCAAATGAAAAAAAAAGTTATTTGTAACAACTCCTGTTTTGTATTTTCAATCTTTTTTGGGCCAGTTTATGTTGACGTAATTTCCACCCCAGAACAGCGTATGTTGTTGGCGCCGCCTGTCGTCCCTCCTGTACCAGACATTGGGATGGCGGCGGCGGACGGTCATCTGCGGTAGGTTTAGTTTAGTGTTCTATGAACACGTGGAGTACTCCATATGTGTCCATAGAACACTAAACTAAACCTACCATAGAGACAGAGAGTTACGACAGACTGAACTAGCCGACGCGCCGTCACGTGGTTCATGGAGTCCTCAATGGTTCCAAACATCCCAGCGCTGTCAGTCAGTCTGAGCAGCTTCTGGCCAGACAGAACGCAAAATCGAATATTTTCTCATTTATCCTGCCGAATTTAGGTCATTATTGACTAATAATGTGTACTGATTACCTTTTACTGAATAGCCTATGCATTTTTATTTTATCAAAGCATTTCTAGAGGAACACATTCGTCACTGTTCTACATATTAGAGGGAAACCAGAGCGCTACCACATTGTAGAATACATGAAGACCACCGATCATATCTATTGATAAATCAATGCACTACACTGCTCAATATAGGCATGTCTAATAACCTTATGTGCCACAAGAAACCCTAAACTGGAGTAATAACACCCAATTTATAGTCTCTTTTCTGACTGCTAGCATGTTAATGCCATACCTTGTCCTCCTACACACTTAAAACATGCCAGTGGTTAATCTGCTCCATCTTACCTTCAGATCTCCATCTTTCAACAAAGCCTGGGATATTACTGTTCCCAGGATTTACTCCTAAAACCCCCTATATGTCTAACAGATGACAGTCTGTGTTCTCTCTGCCGGCTGGTGGATAGAAAATTAGCTGAATGTAAGGCTGATCTAAGTTACATGTTTTTAACCAGTTTTAAATAACTTGGAGGAAAATATGCGGCTGTCTGTGTTGACTGATGACCTTCAGGGCCGGATTATGTTAGCAGGGGCCCCGGGGCACAAAATGTTCAAAGGGCCCCTCGCCGCCAAAATAATTATATCATTTAAATAGGATTTTCACCACAGTCTAGTAAAACTACATTGTTCATCTGAAGGCAACAACATCAAAACACAACACAGCGGTGTAACTCCCACATCCTGCTTGATCTCACCTCCACCAGGACAGGACTACAATCCACATTGTTCCATAACTTCATCACTAAAACTCACTCATAATGTTAATTTGTCTTTCCTGTCTCTCCTCTTCTCTCTCAAAGCTCCTTCAGTTCTTTTGCTTCTCAGCTCTCAACCCTTCTGTGTCTCTGTCCATCTTCCCCTTGTTTTTCTTTATCTTTTATTGATAAAAAATAGTGCAATCAGTTTAAGTAAACTTGACTCATACTTTAAATCATTGGATCATAGATGGAAAATGAATGCAAAGTAAAAACAAATTATTTTCCTTTTATATAATAATGTGTTTAATAAACCTGTATCTGTATCTTTAAACTCCTGTTTCTCCATCCTCCTCTACTGTCTCTTTCCTCCTCCTCTCCTGTTTTTCATAAGTAAAACCATGAGAATGTGGCTCTTGAATGCACAATGTATTGACACCAACATCGGTATCTGCCGATGTTAGTCATTTTATAACATATTGTATTGGTCTGATAAGTAAAATTGAGCCAATATTAAAAATCACTATTTATTTCCATCTTTGTAAGAGATTAATGTAATATTTATAACATTGCAAATAATAGTTATTGTCCATAAGATCAATAATATCAAATATCTGATCGGTGCATCCCTACTTTTGACTCTGTCCTCCATGATGTGCTGCTCCAGCCTTTCTGCCCACCTCTTTATGAGTTCACTAAGAAAATGATCAAACTGACACATAAATGTTAACACTATGTTCTGATCCAAGTAATTCATCATCACCACAAAAACCTCTTTCACCTAAAAACTGACTGACAGCAACGACCCGCCTGAGCAGAACGTCCCTCCAGCTGGTCCAGTTTAGCTTTCTGTCCTGCTACCAGTGGCTGATCCTGGCAGCACTGATGCAACGATCAGAGCTTTCCTCATGATCACACACGCGTTCCCAGTGTTTCCAGTCAGAGAAACCACTAATGTACTGGTTTTATTTGCTCCATATAAGATGGAGGGGAAACTAAAGATACTAGCCTACCTGTGGTTGGTGAACATTGATCCAGTCTGAAGAAACTTTTTCTCCACTTAGGAAGTGACAGCAGATCATTAGGTTTGGGTCACTTTACCGCCCAAACCTCGATCACGGGATGAAGCTGGATATCTGGTCGCCCGATTATTAAAAGCAGCAGCTCCACCATCGATAACAACAGTGTAAGCATTTACGTTAACTGTCCCCCACAATGCTGCGTCCCACAGCGGATAAACCCAGGCTGAGCTGCTGCTACAGCTAGCCTCAGGTTGTGTAGCTAACGCTGGTTCTTTGGATTATCACCATCATCATCCATGTCTTCTTCTTCCTGATTTACCTCCTTAGGTTTTACTCAGAACGTGTCAGTAGATGACAGACTTCCTAATAAACACGTCTTCTTCTCATCTTTCTCTCTTTCATTTATAGAAACCGCCTTTTTTTGCTCATTTTAGATTCTCTTAGGACTCCTTCTGTCCGGTGACGGTCAGTGGAGCGCTACTTGCTGGGGCAGGGGCGTGGCATGTTACCATGGTTTCCACAACTGCGCCTTAGGGACTATGTAACTTTGTTAGGGTAAAAAAAAAAATGGTCTGGCTCTTATTGGTGATCTCCACCAGCACCGTTCTCTGCCATATTTAAAATATGAATTTGTTTTTATTTTCTATTTATTTATTTTTTTCCTTTAACTGTGGGCCCCCCCAGTGGGCCTGGGCCCCCCAGTGGGCGTGGCCCCCCAGTGGGCGTGGGCCCCCCAGTGGGCGTGGGCGTGGGCCCCCCCAGTGGGCGTGGGCGTGGGCCCCCCCAGTGGGCCTGGGCCCCCCAGTGGGCGTGGGCCCCCCCAGTGGGCGTGGGCCCCCCCAGTGGGCGTGGGCGTGGGCCCCCCCAGTGGGCGTGGGCGTGGCCCCCCCCAGTGGGCGTGGGCGTGGGCGTGGGCGTGGGCCCCCCCAGTGGGCGTGGGCGTGGCCCCCCCCAGTGGGCGTGGGCCCCGCAGTGATTTAATTCATTGATAATGTTAAAACCAGTATATGTAAACAAATAAGTATTAATTGAGGAAAAACAATAAGCAAACTTATTCAATATTATGCTAAATGTAAAACAAGCTTTAATGAAGTATTTTTGCTATTATTCTCACAGTCAATACATCTATACAAATTCACTGCATGGATCAAGTTTGGACAATGTGGAAATGTGCTGAAGTCCTAATGAAGGTTCATCCTTGGAAACAACATCAGCTCAACCACTGGTGACCTTCCTGAAAACAACAGAGAAACAGTTCATTAGGAAAATGTTTGGCTTTGAAGGATTTAGTGGGTGAAAAATTAAAATTACAAATCAAGATGTTTAGGGAATGTTTAAGAGAAAAGTGTAATTATACATATCACTATATATTTGTTTTGTACATTTCATATGTATAAAATGTATATTTAAATAATACCTTTATATGTTTATTGCTTTACCATGACTGGCTGTGCTGCGTTTGGATGCAGCAATCGGTCCAAGAAAGGGATCAGAACGTCCGGCTTCCTTAAAGACACAGAGAAGGAAATGGTCGACTCAAGTCAGCAGGAGAAACCTCACCATCACCAGAGGTCATAATAACAGAAAGCTGTCTGCAGTAACTTTAATCTGCACTGTTCTCTACACGCCACCCTGTGATGGCACTTAGGCATAAGATGGAAGAGTACAACAAAGCCACCAACACATTCCTCTACGACATGTGTAATGGCAAATTAAGTATCTCAGGATTTCCATTATAAAGAAGACTTGAGTCCCAGAAGGCGTTTAAGTATTTAATTCAAACATGTCTGGCCAGAACACGGAGGGGACAGAGTTACTCGTGCATCACCCTAACCAACCTTTCTAACTAACCGCTTAACTAGTATTCAGCAATCATTGTTTATCTCTGTAGATGTCTTCTCCAGCCTTCACGCCTCCAGAGAACTGCTTCATGGGAGTCATAACAACGCATAAAGCAGCTCATCCGAAGGCCAGACTGTTATCTTACTGCCCCGGCGTCTGTCTCTCTGGTGACCTGACACATATATCTTTCTCATAACATTAAGCTGGAGCAATAAGCTTGTCATTTTACCCTAGATGCATTCACTAAACAGAGAATATACACTTAATTCCTAATTGCATAACAATTTTCCACCACACATGGTAACACTCTTCTGTGGACTTAAGATTGGTCCCTGCATGTCATGATGTCATGATGTGCAAAAAACCAGCAGATTCATCAGGCTGAGACAACGAGCTGCAGCCAAACAGATCTTCCATAAGAGAAAAACCTGCCGTCCAATACTGGGCATCTTGGAAGTAAAAGCCAAACATAAAACAGCATCTGATAGAACAACAAGCGACCGCCACCAAACACCTTGATCGTTGCCATGGAGGAACAAACAGCCCCCGACCAATATCTATATATGGTATGTTTGCAGGGATGTTTTTGTCCCTTTTATTTTAATATCACGGATTCTACATACGTTATTTTAATCATAGATAGTCTTGGCATGTTCAGGGAATAAAAGAAAATGATTGCAATGCTTGCATTAGTTTTGGCATGAAATGAAGTAATTTCTGATCATTTTTATTTTATTTTGACAGCCTCCCCACCTCCACCCACCCCACCCACCTCCACCCATCACCACCCACCCACCTCCACCTCCACCTCCACTTACCAACTTATGTAGAACTGGGAAGTTCCACCAAACCTGATCTCTGATCAGCAACTCATCTGCAAACAGGAAGATGGACATGAATGCAGCGCAGTGTTACCTGTAATAAGACTTTTTTAGTTACTCTTCTACAGTTATTTATTTAGGCTGATGTTATTGTTAATAATTCTTAAATTATTGTGTTAAAAGAGATTATAATCTCTACTTAATCACGATTACACACTTAGAAAACAAGTGCAAATGAACCGTTCTACAGTAAATAACTTTATAAAAGTCATGGTGTTCAAGTACTGTTCCTCATTTTGGAGGACACAAAACAAGAAAACAACACATCTTGTTACCGTGGTGATCCTGTTGGTCATGTGCTTCAGCAGTTCATTGCAGTCAGTCTTATGTGGTTTAACTGAAAAGTAAAAAAAATCATTTCTCATCTTTATGATCACATTTTTCTTTACTGATAGTATCTCTATTTATGCTTCCGTCTCTGATGCATCATAGTTAAAGATGTTGATACAGCGACCAGCAACTCATTAAATATATTTTAGACAAAAAAAAAAAATCTCAATTAAAATTAATGAGATATAAAAGTGTATATCCTATTTCAAACTGTGCTGAATATTTTTAAAAAGCGTAATTTAACATACTGAAATAAACGTCAATAGGTCGTCAAGCTTGTCCAGTCCCCTCCTGCTCACAATTAGCTCGCTGCAGTTAAACTACAACTAGCTCATTAACACAGTTAATTAACCAAACCTGGCTGCATTAAATATGACCTTTGACTTATTTATGGTACGGAGCTCAGCTAAAGCTTTACATGCCAAGATATGTTGTGATTCCTTTAACTTACTGGAACAAAAGTTCCAAAACGCTGAGAATGATGCAGCTGCTGTTTGGAACCATCTGATGATGATGATCTGCACCTGCAGGACCCACGTGACTTCCCCATTCCTCTCTCTCTCTATGACGCTGGTCCCCAGTAGCCAATGGGCTCTAAGCCCCGCCCCCACGTAAAATTAGGCTCAACTCCGAAAATGAAAAGGCTGAATTGAAACTAAACTGAGGACTGAAAGCAAAGGGGAAGAGAAACGGGAAAACTGGCCAAAAAAAGATTAAAAATACAAAACAGCAGTTGTTACAAATCACCTTTTTTTTTCATTTGGTTACAGTTTTAAGTTTATAGATTTTTTTATTCAAGTTTTCAATATTTATTCATATTTACAGTTTTTTTTCCAAGTTTACAATGATTTTTTTCATTCACTTTAAGCTGATGATTTGACCCCATATGAAGTAGCATATTTATAATCCTGAGATGCTGAACAATCCACTGATACTAAATATGTCCAGACTGATTACTGGGGAAGGGATGAAATATCGATCCAAAGTTGAACGTTTTTTTTACAGAGTCAAATGATTGTTGGTGATAATAATGAATCTGTGTCGACGCTAAATGAATCGTAACCGGCTGTAGCAGCTCAGATCGTGTTAGCTCAGGTGTGCTGCTCACCTGAGCTCCACCGCCCGGTAAAAACGGCTCTGACGACCATGACTGAACATCGGGGATTTTTCTACAATTCATCTGTGAAACTACACTTTCGGCATTTTAATGGCACATTTCAAGCATACGGCGCGTTTAAAGTGAGCTAAACCAGGTGCAATATGGGGATAAACCCGGACATTTTATGATATTTAAATAAATCCCCCCAGACATCATTTTATGGCCAAACAGGAGGTCATGTCCGGGCTAAAGAGGACGCATGGTCACCCTACATTTAAAACACTCCCATCCACTTGAGGGCGACATTTCCATTTCTGAAATTTCTTTGGCCAGATCTCTGACTGATTTGCAGTAATCAGAGTTTTCCAAAAGAGTGTTATTGAATTTCCATACTGAGTTAATGTAACATTTATTGATATTAGATTGAAGAGACAAAGTAAAAACACAGTGATCTGTTAAGGGAGATGCTGAAATGTCACATTTTAGAACATAATTTATAAGGTTTTTAGATATTAACCAATAGTCTATAGACAAGCTATTAACAGACTATTTATATTTTTCATAGATTCTTCGCCAGGGTCAATCCAGAAGAGGGAACAAAGTGCTCTGCAGAAGTGGGACAGCAGCGATGAAGATGAAGGTGGAGCCTGTCAGCAGGGGGTCCTCCTTCCTCTACCAGCTAACAGTTTGAATGGAAAAGCTTGGATTAAGTGAGTCGTCTTTGACCAGAAAACTCTCCCTCCTACACCAAGGGGAGTTTGATCCAATGAAGCTTTATTGTGTTTGACTAGGTTTCGGTGACGGTGGAATCTAGTCAGACTAAAGTTGTAAATTATGTTCAGATGGATCAAATATTCATGGTGAAGGTGTCATTTTACAGCCATTCTGAATATTCTGAATAGCACCTTTGTGTTTTTATGTAGAATTTCTAAACAAGTAGCAATGAAAGTTAATGTAGTGATTTCTTCAATTTAATGTTTTTATGTTATCTGTCTGCAGATAATAAGAGACATTGCAGACAGGAGGAGTCATCCTTCCTGCGCCACCTACAACACAACTCTAACTTCCTGTTTGCCACCTACGACACAACTCTAACTTCCTGTTTGCCACCTACGACACAACTCTAACTTCCTGTTTGCCACCTACGACACAACTCTAACTTCCTGTTTGCCACCAAACGACACAACTCTAACTTCCTGTTTGCCACCTACGACACAACTCTAACTTCCTGTTTGCCACCTACGACACAACTCTAACTTCCTGTTTGCCACCTACGACACAACTCTAACTTCCTGTTTGCCACCTACAACACAACTCTAACTTCCTGTTTGCCACCTACAACACAACTCTAACTTCCTGTTTGCCACCTACAACACAACTCTAACTTCCTGTTTGCCACCAACAACACAACTCTAACTTCCTGTTTGCCACCTACAACACAACTCTAACTTCCTGTTTGCCACCAACGACACAACTCTAACTTCCTGTTTGCCACCTACGACACAACTCTAACTTCCTGTTTGCCACCTACGACACAACTCTAACTTCCTGTTTGCCACCTACAACACAACTCTAACTTCCTGTTTGCCACCAACAACACAACTCTAACTTCCTGTTTGCCACCTACAACACAACTCTAACTTCCTGTTTGCCACCAACGACACAACTCTAACTTCCTGTTTGCCACCTACGACACAACTCTAACTTCCTGTTTGCCACCTACAACACAACTCTAACTTCCTGTTTGCCACCTACAACACAACTCTAACTTCCTGTTTGCCACCAACAACACAACTCTAACTTCCTGTTTGCCACCTACAACACAACTCTAACTTCCTGTTTGCCACCAACGACACAACTCTAACTTCCTGTTTGCCACCTACGACACAACTCTAACTTCCTGTTTGCCACCTACGACACAACTCTAACTTCCTGTTTGCCACCTACGACACAACTCTAACTTCCTGTTTGCCACCTACGACACAACTCTAACTTCCTGTTTGCCACCTACAACACAACTCTAACTTCCTGTTTGCCACCTACAACACAACTCTAACTTCCTGTTTGCCACCTACAACACAACTCTAACTTCCTGTTTGCCACCTACAACACAACTCTAACTTCCTGTTTGCCACCAACAACACAACTCTAACTTCCTGTTTGCCACCTACAACACAACTCTAACTTCCTGTTTGCCACCAACAACACAACTCTAACTTCCTGTTTGCCACCAACGACACAACTATGCACACACAATCCAGTACAATGCACAAATATATGCACACACACATAGACTATAACAGAGACGGCGTTCTAAAACTTAGTCTCCGTAAACATCTCCACCATGTTACAGCCCCAACCACTTTTGAAACGCCACAATGACCCAATCAGCTTCCCCTGTAATCATAACCACTGAATGTTTATTTTAAGACCATAAACCACAAGTAACAAAAAAGTTGATTGATCATTTTTATGATAAATCCACTAAGATAGGGAAAATGTAGTCGTTATGAGTACTGGGGTAGCAGATTATGTCCAGGCAGTGTTTAAATGGGCTATTCTTGAAAGTGAATTGTGGCCGTAACATGGAGAAAAATGGTTCCTGAGATTAGGTTGTAGAACGCTGGGTGGTCATGACTCACTAACATGTGTGTACAGATGCGTGTACAGCAAACACACACACAGAGGCGCACACCAACAAATGTACACACTTTTGATGCAATTTAAAGTGTAACTGAACCCCCTGAATCATAACCCCGCCCCCAAACAACGTTTGAAAGTTCTACAAAGTGGGCGGTGCCAGGAAGCACGAAGGGGCGTGTCTGTGAGTCGATGCCTGTGACGTAGAGATGTACCGCTCTCCACCAATCACAAAATTCAAATGCAGTAGCCACAGTTCAACCCTAAGGGGGCAGCACTAAGACGTTTTTAGACCAAAAAGTGGAGAATTAAACAAGTTGACACCAAAATGTAAAAAAATCCCAGAAACTGAAAGATTGCATTGGTAAATTTATACAGTTTATAGGCAAAAAAAAGTTGTTTTGGGGTTTAGTTCCTCTTTAAGCTCTTTTGTTTTTCAATTGTGTTTGAGTCAATTGTTTCTGTTCAAACTTACATTTTAAATGATCTAATTTTTTTATTATATCCCTGAATTGTACCTCTGTGGTGTTATGAAGTTAGTTACAAGTTAGTGCAGCCAGTTACACACAATAAATGTTTTTTCTTGTTTAAAAGTGTCAGAAGTGCATTTAAAAAACAACAACAACAATGTTACAGTACTATACTGTAACGCGGTGTGTTGTTGGATGTAGCAGGGTGGCGATGGACAGTATCCACCGCAGCTGCTCCACAGACAGAGGTACCACTCTGGTGAGAATCCCCATCACCGTCTCCCGAGTGTTTCCGACTCTTTTTCAGGCAGACCAGTGAGCCTAAAGTTCCTCCTCCGTTTGTGGCGATTCTGCTCTTCAGACGCCATTTTGAGGGATTTATTTTCTATTTTTAAAGCGTCCACTTCTTTCTGCAGCTCAATGATTTCCTCTTTGTTGTCTTTAATTTCTTTGGTATGGGTTGCAATTAGTTTTTCAAAGTTCTTTAACAATCTGGTCTGTTCATCCATTTTGTTGTTAGTTCCTGCACTGCATGGAGGATCACAGCGGTGGTATTCACTTCCTCCCTCGCGGTGTTCCCTTTTTTTTTCCGGGTCGAGACTTTTTATAGGCGAATGTTCTAAATTTCGTCTATTTCCTTTTGGATTTTGATCCATCTCGATGTCTTCGATGTCACTCTCGTCACACGCCTCTTGGAGAACTTTACGGTCGTAATCGTGGTCCGCCATAGTTCACCTTGTTTCAATCAATTGTCGGGCAAAGGGAAAAACGTTCGACGAAAGAAAATCGCGAATAATAAAAGAAAAAACGTTTAGAAACAAAAAAAAACTGTTTTTATGTTGCACAAAAGTTTTTTAAATCACGGACAAAATCTTAACTATATAGAGCCTCCAAAAAGGTCGCCACTCACTCCGCCATCTTGAAGTCCTCCTCGTTCCAGCGTTCTTGTGCTACCGAGGCGTCTGTCTGCCGTTTAGCTAACTGACCGAGGACACATGGGAGCTTCCTTGATGCCTTCCCTCGGTCAAACATTTCCCAGAATGCATCACGGTATTTTCGAAAAGATGGCGGATCAGGAGCCGGCAGCAGCTACTTCGGGAGCAAATTTCCAATTTAAATGTAAGTCAATTAATTGTAGCTATCGGAAAATGTTTGAAAATGTTTTTTAGATCCAAATCATTTATCTATGGTTGCCTAGTTGTTAGGTACTAACTCTCTTAAACATTTGATTTAACCAATATTAAAAAGTTAAACGCTCATTATACATCTATAATGAAAGTTATACGTATAAAACATAACTTTGTTTTCATTTCACAGGGACAAGGGCGCAGATTGCCAATATAAAGAGGTTCACCGGGGGGAAGGACACGGCGGCGCAGGGATATAACAGCTTACTGTTTAAGTTGGATATTTGCTCTGACTTACCTTCATTGTCTAAACATATTATATAATCTCACACAGGTTCATTATTGAAAAACTGGGACTTCAGTCCGTCACGCCAGCCCAGGCCAGAAAGGAATGGGACAATCTGAAAAGTAAATATAAGGTCAGTATAGTGAGCCTACATCAAACAGAGGATTTAGAATGAATACAGCGATTAAAGTCGGTAATGTTTGATTAAATCAGAAACACACATCATCAAAAGACAAGCTTGTGATAGATTGGTTTTTACTCTGTAGGATTGCAAGTGTCCCCAGACAAAGCAGGGGCCAGAGAGTGGAGTGGCCCTTCTTCTCCCTCATGGATGAGGCTTCAGGGCAGGCGGCGGCGGGTGAAGCCGGTCCAAGCGCTGCTGTTGAGAAGGCAAGATGTGCAGGAGACAGAGGAAAGAGTAGAAGAGGGAGAGAGAAAGAAGGAGAAGGAGGACATAAGATACCAGAGGGAGGCAGATGAGAGAAAGAGGCCAGAGAGAGAACAGATCGTCTTTTCTCTCTCCTGGAGAGATTGATCGATAAAAGATTGTCATTTACATTACTTTATTAGTTTTATTTTGGTTTATTGTAATATGTTCAAATGTTTTGTCATATATCACAAATAGTATTTACCAATTTAAATAGTGTTGATTTTCCTTTCACAACTGTTGTCCTTCCACTGGCTCCCTGTAGCTCAGAGAATAGACTTCTAAATACTTTTACTAGTTTATAAATCATTACATGGCTTAGCACCAAAATACGTTGAAGACCTGTTGTCATGGTACCAACCACCAAGACCACTCAGGTCCTCCAACTCTAGCCTACTAAACATCCCTAGACTCAGAACTAAACATGGAGAAGCAGCTTTCAGTTTCTATGCTCCCCTTATCTGGAACAGACTTCCTGACGAGTGTAGAGCTGCTGAAACTCTGAACTGCTTTAAATCGAGACTAAAAACTCATCTGTTTAGAATTGCCTTCGAGTAAATGATTGATGTCATATGTATGAAATGTGTTCATGCTCTCTTGCTTTATGTATCATGTGTGTTTTACTTTTCATTTCCAATGTTATATTCTATGTGTTTTTTTTAATCACCAAATCATGTAAAGCAGCTTGTATTTCCCTGCTGTTGAAAGTTTGCTATACAAATAAAATTGTCTTGCCTTACAAATTATTTCTTTCCTTGTGTTTATAAAGTTTCACAAAAAAACAACAGGTTCAAATTTAGAAATTACTTTATTGAACAACAAACTGCAAAAACAATTTTGGAAAAATATTTACATTGTTTACATTTGCTCTGGTTACGAATAAAAAAACAAAACAATTTTTACACATCACTAGAAATGTGAAAACTACTGATTATTCCTGTAGAGAAAGATAGAAAAAAGATTAGACATCATCAGCATACAAAAGGTTGTTTAGACTTTATAAATAATTTTGATTTGATGGTTACCTGTGCAAAGTAATCATGGTCAGTAGGCGCCAGCTGGAGGGCAGATACCTGAGCTACAAGGAGCCTCCTCATTTCTGCCCCACAGGTGGTGTCAGCTGCCCCTGGTCCTCCTCATCCTCCCCCTCAGCAGGTGGGTCTTCCTGCAGTTCGTCCCCGACACCAAGACAAATGTGGTGCATTATAGCACAACAGGCCACCACCTATATACAGATTTAATACAGATTAAAGACCACATAATTACATTGTTTTTTATTAAATCCTTTCACTGAGAGAAATAAATAGAAATCTTAACCTTGGGGACGAACTGAACATGTGCTTCTAAAAAGAAGCAGGTTTTCATCAAACCAAAAGCAGCTCAACAATAGAACGTGTCCTGGAGTGATGAGTGTTAAACCTTTGCTCTACCTGCGACTGGCTGCCTATAAGAGTGATAAGCGCCAGGGGGTTCTCAAGACATGGGTATCCACCATCACCCAAGAGAAAATACCCTGGAGGTGGGTAAGTCCTCCTGAGGTAGATGGGGCTATTCTTCAGGATCCGTGCATCATGGACACTCCCTGGGAACCCCACAAAGAAGGAACCGGCCCTGATGGTCGCACACGGCCTGCAGGACCACCGACGGGAACAGCTTTCTGCTAATTGGAAAACATTTAGTTAGACTCACTGGCAGTGTTTGAATCTGTAAAGTATTTAAAATAAAACGTTTTTTACCAGTTTATATAATCTTGACCATCAGGGCACCTGGACAGCCATCGATGGTCCAGCCGATCGGGTGAACGCTGGGTGATGGGCCAGCCTGGCAAAGTCATCTCCAGCTACCTGGTGGTACAGATACGAAGCGGGGGAGGACACCCGCCACCTCGTCTGCCATCCGGTGAACCTGAACGCTGTTAGGAAAGGCATCTCAAAGACCCTGGAGACAATTCTGTAGGCTGACCCACTGGCCAGCCAAAAATAGAAACACCAGAGTCTCCAGGGTCGGGCCCCATCTGTGCTGCCTCTCCGTCTGCAGTGCACAGAGAATGATGGTTTCTCTAGACAGACAGAAGTCTGGTCTGGTGTCCTCCCGCGCTTACTCTCTAGGCTAACCTGATGACATCATTGGGATCAGTATTAACTTACCAGCCGTCAACGCTGACAAAGAGCAACACAATAAAGTCTTCTGTGGTGCTGTGACACCTCACGCCGTGACACCGCACGGCGCTGTGACACCGCACGGCGCTGTGACACCGCACGGCGCTGTGACACCGCACGGCGCTGTGACACCTCACGGCGGTGGCGCTGTGACACCGCACGGCGCTGTGACACCGCACGGCGGGGGCGCTGTGACACCGCACGGCGCTGTGACACCGCACTGCGGCGGCGCTGTGACATCGCACGGCGCTGTGACACCGCACGGCGGCGGCGCTGTGACACCGCACGGCGGGGGCGCTGTGACACCGCACGGCGGGGGCGCTGTGACACCGCACGGCGGCGGCGCTGCGACACCGCACGGCGGGGGCGCTGTGACACCGCACGGCGCTGTGACACCGCACTGCGGCGGCGCTGTGACATCGCACGGCGCTGTGACACCGCACGGCGGCGGCGCTGTGACACCGCACGGCGGGGGCGCTGTGACACCGCACGGCGGGGGCGCTGTGACACCGCACGGCGGGGGCGCTGTGACACCGCACGGCGGGGGCGCTGTGACACCGCACGGCGGCGGCGCTGCGACACCGCACGGCGCTGTGACACCGCACGGCGGCGGTGCTGTGACACCGCACGCTGTGACACCGCACGCTGTGACACCGCACGGCGGGGGCGCTGTGACACCGCACGGCGCTGTGACACCGCACGGCGCTGTGACACCGCACACTGTGACACCGCACGGCGGCGGTGCTGTGACACCGCACGGCGGGGGCGCTGTGACACCGCACGCTGTGACACCGCACGGCGGGGGCGCTGTGACACCGCACGGCGCTGTGACACCGCACGGCGCTGTGACACCGCACGGCGGGGGCGCTGTGACACCGCACGGCGCTGTGACACCGCACGGCGGGGGCGCTGTGACACCGCACGGCGCTGTGACACCGCACGGCGCTGTGACACCGCACGGCGGGGGCGCTGTGACACCGCACGGCGGCGGCGCTGTAACACCGCAAGGTGGGGGCGCTGTGACACCGCACGGCGCTGTGACACCGCACGGCGGCGGCGCTGTGACACCGCACGGCGGGGGCGCTGTGACACCGCACGCTGTGACACCGCACGCTGTGACACCGCACGGCGCTGTGACACCGCACGGCGGTGCTGCTCCTCTCTCCGTCTTTAAAAGTTCCCAAAAATGTGGGAAAAAAAGCGTCAACATTATTGGTTCCGTGGCTGAAGGAATGCTACGTCGCTACGCTACTATAACGGTCAGGACGTAAACAGAGCGCGCACATAGACATTTTTTATTTATTTATTTTGGAATTAGACAAATTTACAAACTCTCAAAGGGAGACAACAGTACAGCATCCCCCCCCAAAAAACAAAAGAAATATACGTACAAAATATTAACAGCACTCATTTGTATTATAAATACAAATACGCCCCAGTCCTTTGATTATTATTTCCTCTGGCAGAATTATAATATACATAACGCTTTCAGAGTATAAACCTGATACACATTCATTAAAAACATATTGGTTCACATTTTCACATATCAAATCCACATATTTACATGAACCTTTTAGAAGAACTAAAGATGAAAAGAAAGATTTTAATTCAAATTTTAAGACATTTAGTGACGGGTTTTTTATTTTACCATTTGCATTTATGGCTGTGATATTTACCCATAAGTATGACAACATTACTTAACATAAATTCTTCAGATTGATTGTTGTGGTAAAATAAAACCTGTGTTAATGTAAGCAGAGATATCCCATTAATTTTTATCACCATCCAAGTTACCAAATCTTACCAATAGTTTGATGTTACTGAACACGAAAAAAACTAATGTTTACCGCTTTCCTTTTCTTTTAAGCAAAATCCGCTCTACTTCAAATCCAAATCGTTTTTTAAGCATTTTTGCTACTGGGCAAAATCCATTCAATATTTTAAATTGCATTTCTCTAACTTTGGGGGGGATAGGCCACTTTAGAAAATGTGTGTATTTTTTTTAAAACTTTATGTTACACCCATATAGCCTGGTGTTCTGGTTAAAATCATGAAGTGAAATATTTTTAAAGATTGTATTTAAGGTTTTATTGCAACATTTTTCATTTGTTAAAGGAATCTGATTAACTGTAAAGAGGGTAGCATAAATGGTTCTGTATTAAACTCATCAGAGGCAAAGGGATCATTTTACACACTTTGTTGTAATCTGTAAGGGAACACTGAATGTTATATTGATATTGAAATCACCTAATTCAATAAACTGACCCTTCTCATCAAGTAAATAAGTTAATAATACCTTGTTCATAGCCTCTTAAACGAATAATGATTTCCTATTTATTGTAATGCTCCTATTGTTCCACAAGGTGGAGCCATCGGGGGTGAAGTTGTGGGTAAATGCCATTTTCCAGTAAATCAATATTTGTTTATGATATTCTGACCATTTGATAGCAAAATCACATTTCAAGAGAAAATCCAACCCTCCCACCTTTTTGAAAACATTCTTAGGGATGTGAAAATAAATGGAGTCAGGTTTTAAAAGAAAAGCTTTTAACCAGTTTATTTTAAAAACTTCGACCATAGATGGAAAATAAACTGTCTTAATACCACCTTTAGCGTACTCTTTAACCATCTGTAGTGAGTTTTAATACGCCAAATAAAACGATAGATCACTGAATTGATCTTTTTAATACTTTAATGGGCAATATATAATGAATATGTTGGGTAAACCATCTTTGAGACACCCTCTGATTTTGATAATAGATTACGTCCAAAAATTGTAAGATCCCTTGTTAACCAATGATTCAGTGTTTTAGACATAACATCAATTTGGTCTTTTACGTTTTTTGACTCTCTAATTTTAATATCCTTATTTAAATAAATACCCAAATACTTAACTTCACTTTTTATAGGAATTGACTCCAAATTAGTTTCTGAGCCGTCAGAAAGAGGTAACGTTTCACATTTCTTCAGATTGAGACACAGACCAGACGCCTTAGAAAGAACAGAAATCACAATTAAGGCTTTATTTAGTGTTGATTTATCCTTTTAAAAAAAACACAGTGTCATCCGCAAACTGATTAAATTCTCTATCAAATATGTTTATGCCTTTAAGATCTGGATGATTCACAATGAGGTAAGCCAGCATTTGAGTGCAAAGTATAAATAATTTTGGAGAATCCCACAGGATATATCTATTCTGGGTGTAATGCCTGGGTTGAGAGGAACGTAGCTATAAATCTGATTATAAAAGAATTTGATTACTTTACAAAATTTGTGTCCAAATCCAAAAAGTTCCAGAGTCCTGAATAAAAAAATCATGTTCAATTGAATCAAATGCTTTAAAAAAGTCGATGAATAATATTAAACTTTCTGTATTAATAAAGGATCTGTAATCTGTCATGTCTAATATTAGTCTTATGTTGTTGTATATATGTCTACCTGTAATAAATGCTGATTGACACTCATTAACTAATGTTGTTAAGACACTTTTAATCCTGTTTGCGTACGCCAAAACTAGTAATTTATAATCATTACACAAAAGTGTTGTGGGTCTCCAACTATCTAACGATAACAGATTTTTATTTGGTTTTGGCAATAATGTTATTAAACCAGTTTTCATATTTGGAGATAATTGATCATTCTTTAAACAATCTAGAAAGGCATTGAATAACAAATCTTTAATGTGTTGCCAAAATGTCTTATTCAATTGTTAGACCATCTGTTCCAGGCGATTTTCCTTTTTTTGTTTTGTTTTAGAGCCATTTCTATTTCAATTATATTTAAGTCTTCCTCTAATAACGTTTTCTCTTCTTCATTTAATTTTATTACCCGATCTTTAATCATATCAAAAAAAAAAAATCAGCATCGTCTTTCAGAACTTTTTTCCAGATTACCATAGAATAAGTTAATTTAATTTCCTATTTGAATTGGGTCTTCTATCAAATTGCCATCAATGCTCAATATTGTTATTTTTTTCTTTGCTTGTCTTCGTTTCTCAAGGCTATAAAAATAAGATGTTCAATCCACTCGGCTTTGGATCTCACATTTGCTCCATTAGCTTTGTCCAGGTACAAGTCGTCTAATAGTTTTTGTAAAGATTGTATTTTTTCTGTTTCCTCTTCAGTAAAATCAGGCTTAGCACATAATACATTTATTTGTTCAAATAACTTTTTCTGTTTAAGTATGCGTAAGGCAGATATTTTCTTTCCAGTTTCTATAGCTAGATTTTTCACACTAAATTTGAACCATTCCCATTTACTAACATTTGACATCGTCATTTCATTAATTTCTAGTTGAATATTTTTAACTTGTGTACAAAAGTCATTGTTCTGTAATAAATTGTTATTAAATTTCATATATTAACCGGCTTTTCTTGTTTACTTCAAGAAAATGAAAGACTTATTAGACAGTGATCAGTAAGTGGGGTTATTTGAATTTCACATTTAGTAATATAAGTGGTTATTTTTTGGGATACCAGCCAATAATCTAGTCTTGAACATAAGTTATTATTTGTGGGACTGAACCAAGTACATTTTTTTGTATTTGGATTAATCGTCCTCCAGTAGTTTATCGTCTCAGTTGACATGCAAAAATCACAAATAATATTTTCTGCTTCCCTTTCTGCGGTTGTCTATCGAGCCATGAGTTAGGTGCCACATTGAAATCCCCTCCTGTTATTATCTGGTCAGAACCATATGTAGTTCTCCAGTTTGTAATTAATTTACATAACCTTGTCAAAATAAAAAAAATGGCCTTGCGTTTTACTTTGTTTTTTAAGCCTCGAACATTTAAAGAGCTTATTTGAACAGTCATATAAAGAATAAAATGAAAAAGATAAAAAAAGCTGACTTTTTCTTCTACTTTTGTCCTTGAGAAGAAAATAGCTGTTTCAAGCAGGAATAAGCCAAGTGTCCCACATGACTTGTACTCAGCACTCAGATTGTTAAAGTGAAAACCCCTTTTTTAAAGAACAGCAATCAGAACTTCTTGTAAACTCAAACTGTTCCTTTCCCTCCTTTTTAAACTAACCTTCATTGTCTTGTCAGAATATCCTTCATGGGTCGATTCTTTTGCCGTTTATTATGGCACACCCTTCCTTCAGAAAGGCTCTCCTGCCGTCGTTTCGAGCTTCCTGTACCTTGGGCCACAGCTTGATACGAGCTTCCTGTACCTTGGGGGCCACAGCTTGATACGAGCTTCCTGTACCTTGGGCCACAGCTTGATACGAGCTTCCTGTACCTTGGGGGCCACAGCTTGAGACGAGCTTCCTGTACCTTGGGCCACAGCTTGATACGAGCTTCCTGTACCTTGGGCCACAGCTTGATACGAGCTTCCTGTACCTTGGGCACAGCTTGATACGAACTTCCTGTACCTTGGGCCACAGCTTGAGACGAGCTTCCTGTACCTTGGGCCACAGCTTGATACGAGCTTCCTGTACCTTGGGCCACAGCTTGATACGAGCTTCCTGTACCTTGGGCCACAGCTTGATACGAGCTTCCTGTACCTTGGGCCACAGCTTGATACGAGCTTCCTGTACCTTGGGCACAGCTTGATACGAACTTCCTGTACCTTGGGCCACAGCTTGAGACGAGCTTCCTGTACCTTGGGCCACAGCTTGATACGAGCTTCCTGTACCTTGGGCCACAGCTTGATACGAGCTTCCTGTACCTTGGGCCACAGCTTGATACGAGCTTCCTGTACCTTGGGCCACAGCTTGATACGAGCTTCCTGTACCTTGGGCACAGCTTGATACGAGCTTCCTGTACCTTGGGCCACAGCTTGATACGAGCTTCCTGTACCTTGGGCACAGCTTGATACGAGCTTCCTGTACCTTGGGCCACAGCTTGATACGAGCTTCCTGTACCTTGGGCCACAGCTTGATACGAGCTTCCTGTACCTTGGGCCACAGCTTGATACGAGCTTCCTGTACCTTGGGCCACAGCTTGATACGAGCTTCGCGATCCTCTTTGGAAAAGTCCTCTTTTAAATGTTATGTTCAGTTCTTTGCGGACCCTGGCCTCTTTGGACTTCCTCCACACTTCATCCCTCGCCGTGCTGAATTGGATGATGATTGGTCTTGGCATCTTATTGTTCGCAGCGTTGTCTTTCTTCCCCAGTCGGTGAGCTGTAGTTCATCCACTGACACAGGAACCACTCTTGTTAGAATGCCAATCACTGTCTCGCCTCTGTTCTCATTTTCTTTCTATGTCAGGCCAAGAAGTCTGAGGTCCCAGCTTCTTCGGTATCTCCAGACATCTCTCTTTTATTTCTTTGTTTTCTTTCATCAGAGCCTCCATCTTTGTTTTTAGCTTGTCAACTTCCTCTTTATTTTCTTTAGTTGCCTTTGTATTAGCCTCAATTCGTTGTTCAAAATATTTTATATTCTTGTCAAGGACATCAAATCTTTCTTCGAATCTTTTTGTGAAGGCTAGCAAGGCTTCATAAATGTTTTCATTGCTCACCTGCTTCACGGTAGTTTTGTTTTTCAGTTTTTGGGGATTTGGGCTTGGTAGTGGAGTGTGGTCACCTGAAGTTCCATCTCTTCTATATCTTCCTCCTCACACGCTTCTTGCAATGCCGCACGGTTATAGTCATGGTCAGAAAGGCTACGCGTTAGCTCCGAGTTAGCCATTTTTGTTGCTCTTAGATTTGCCACTTTATTCGTATTAAGTCTTGTAAAACTACGGTCCGGTGGTTTCACTTGACCTTCCTTTTCTACTGGAGTAGCTGTTTGTCAGAAAACTATTTCTTAGGACATCTAAATCGTTTCATTTTATCAGACCTGCAAGTTGTTCGACCGCTCACTCCGCCATCTTGAATCTCCCCGCGCACATGGACATAAACACTGGATGGCTTTCCCGCGCTGTTCGGCAGTGGACTGTGACGTAGCAATACGGCGGCCATCTTACTACGGTCAGCGGCCCACTTTCGTAACATTGCTGTCAGTGCCGCATGTACTATTTAAATAACTCTAACTTGCTCAATTTTCAACCAATTTTCAAACGGTTTGATTTGTTATAAACAGCGGACACGTGGCTGTGAAATATATCGGTTTTGGTCGGGAAACTCCCGTTATTTCTCTCCACATTCCCGCCGTCTTCCATTATCCTGTCAATTTCCCATAGACCTAATAATAATATATGATCTTTTATATATATATGAAACTGGTACGCTTGGAGCTGTAGTCTATGTTCCTGCATACTCAATGCACAATTTAAACCATGATCTTTCTATAAATATTAATCAGATAGCTACACACACAAGGCATTTATTCATTCATATACAACACATTTAATTGTATATTACAGTAATTTCCAGTATACTTAGTCTATAACTATATACATGACAGTGAAATATATATATATACATGCACATACACACACACATCAGTATCATTCTGTATTTATCTATCCCTGTTCTAAATAGCTAAATAGCCACACTATTCACCTGCTATTGTTACAAAAACAAACAAACATATTGTTGTTTTTAACCAATTATTTAATTTAAAAGTATGTTATGTTTTTGTTTTTACTTAATTTCTCTTTTACTTCGTTATTTATCTGCACCGATACATCAGAGCAAATTCCTAGTCTGTAAATTGATTGATTTATTTTTTACTGGCAATAAAGTGATTCTGATTCTGTGAACTAGGATTTATATAGAGATGATGTTTCAAGGTTCTTTTGAGGTAAAGATCACATAAACAGTAAAACATGTGCACAGACATCCAAATCACATCTATCAACCTGAACTGGCCCACCAGCAATAAAATCTAACCCAGCAAATTATTTTGTTTTTTCACTTCTTCTTGACATTTTGTTTTCTTATTTGTGAACTTTCTTTTGATTCTGTCATGAAATTATTGATTGATTTGGGCATGTTTTCTTAAAAAAGTTTAGAAATCATCAAAAACAAAACTAGATAGATACTTAAATAATCTTGTGAAGGAGATATTTGGGTGTACAGTTCAACAAGATTCATAATCATACAGATAAACAAACATATAGGAGGAGGCAGTGGCGAGGATGGAACAGCCGCTGGGTGGAGAAGAACAGAAAGCAGAAGCAGCAGAGATGGAACAGCAGTTGGTTCAGAACATTTTAATGAAATCAAAACAATTTACAGAGATATTAAATAATGTACAAATAAAGGTTTCTTTGCAACAGTGACTCTGAGGGACACGTATCTCCTCCAGCCATGGCAGGAACCTGTTCAAAGCGAGCAGAAACAGAAGTCAAAACACAGACAGCTTGTTATGCAAAAAGAAACTTTAGCAAAAGTCTGTTTCAGTCAAAAGTCCTCTCACCAACAGCATGGTACAGGCCACAGAGAGGGCAAATCTGGTTTTTGGTTTTAAAAACAGAAAACTGAAGTTAGGCTACCCAACATTTTTGTAACCTTACCCAACTGCTCCTCCTGAACATGGAGAAATTATGGGGTAGCGCCACAACAACACGAAATAACACTGCAAATATTTTAAATACAACATGATCAAAAAACATTTTAACAAGAACATCAAACTATTCCAGAACTTTTCATTAACAACTATTTTGGTTAATCAACTATTGAGGTTATCATATTGTAATGAAATACATTTTTCATTGTAATTAAGGAAAAGTCCATTCAAATTGTATTTCAATTCGAAATTACAGCAATATTACTGTTAATATGAAAAATCTTTAACCTCACTGACTATCAAGAAATTCCCTGTTGTAACACATCATATCTATTGTGCATTGGCTCATAAATAGAATGACATTCATTTCAACATGTAAAAGAATCCCGTTTAAGTCTATGCATAATAAGGTTTATTATAGGGCAAACCGCTTGTATATAGGCCTACGTTAATATTTCATAGAATAAAGAGTATTTTCATTCAACCTGATCAGCCTTCATAACACGCAAATAGACGGAACAGAACTATAGTTCACAATCAAGTTATTATTTGACTAAATGTCTGTTAGTTTTACCACACAGCAACATGACACATAACACTGTGAAGACAAATTATTTAAGAGAAAAAAGAGAGTTTAGTTTATGTTGGAGGCTCCATTTATTAACAAAACAATAAGAAATGGCAGGAAAGATGTTTTTGTGGAGACACCAACTCTGAGGCTGGAAGCGATGGTCCTACAGGAGTCCCCAGTGGCAAGGAACCTGGAAAACATTATTTATTATCTGTACTTTAGTAACAAAATCAATTATTCAAATTCCAAAATACTTTATCCAGGGGGAAATTACACAATATATAAATATTATGCAAAATATTCTATTAGAATTCTATGAATATGAAATATATATTTAATATTATATAAAACTGTCTTTTCTGTTTTGTATTGGCTCTGATGATTCAGTAAGAACATCTCCTGGTTTCATCTTCATGTTTCCATCTCACCACATATCTGATATCATGACCAGCAGCTTTTACGGCTGTGGCTCCAGCAAACATCAGCTGAAACTAGAAAGTCATATTAAATCAACTAACAGGTTATTAAACGTGCTGCGACATCCGCTGGTTTCCTCTTCCTGCACAAAGCGGCCGATAAACAAACGAGAGAGACGAGACTGGTGACAGAAAAGCCGATCAGCTTCATGATTAAAGGAGCAACAGGAGACGCAGCTTTGTGTCTTTTTATCCATGCACCAGTTTTCTATCGGTAAACAATCCTAGCAGACACTGATGGAATACCACAGCTATGCTATCAGTGTCAAAACTCATAGCATCGCAAATACTAACATACTTATTGGTAAAGGACCATCATGTTATACACTTTTACTAACCGCAGACAGATGGACGGCGCTCAGCAGGCGGGATTGAGCGCCTGTAGTTGGTGTCTTGGCGGCGATGCTTGGACCGACGCGGGACATCAGCTCCTCAACCTGGGCTCAGGACAGACGGTGGTACTGCTGAAAGCGGCCGTCATCCAGGCGCAGCTCTTGGAGCAAGTGGTGAAAACTCCCAAACACAGTCTGGCACTAGCTCCTCCCACAAGTTGCATATTTCAGGCTTGACGCGCGAGAAAATGGTATATTTTCAGCACGTCAAATTCACACTGCTCGCGCTTTGAGGTGCGAATACTCGCGCGTCCAACTAGGGGCGTCCACCGCGTTTATGACGCTTCAAACACGTTTGGTGTGAACGCACCGTTACTATGAGCCGCGGTCACGTGACGTAAGTCTGTTCCATTTAACGGTTGAATATGGAACCCGAACACCATAGCGACATCTAGTGAGCGCAGGTGGTAGTTGCAATAACAGAACGAGGTTTCCAGCTGTCGGGATGCCAGGTTCTCTGCCGATACGTGACGTGACGAGCCGGCACCATGTCCAGTAATGAATCGTACAGGGTAAGGACCAATTTCAATTGATACGTTTATTTTACAACAGCATTTAACGTTAGCCTTCCTATCCATTATCTATTAGATGCATGTAATTTCTGACAGTCCTACTTTGGCTTTCTATCGTTAGCCTGATATCATTCATTATTTTTACTTAACTTACTGATGTTAGATTATCTTTGGTTTGCATGTCTTCAACTGGAAGTCTTCATATTAGTTATTTAATAAATAAATAAATAAATACATACATAAACTCAGCAAAAAAAGAATCGTCCCTTTTTCAGGACTGTGTATTTCAACAATAATGTAAAAATCCTAATAACTTTACAGATCTTCATTGTAAAGGGTTTAAACAATGTTTTCCATGCATGTTCAATTAACCATAATCAATTAATTAACATGCACCTGTGGAATGGTCGTTAAGACCTTAACAGCTTACAGAAAGTAGGTATTTAAGGTCACAGTTCTAAAAACACAGGACACTAAAGAGACTTGTCTACCGACTGTGAAAAACACCCAAAGAAAGATGCCCAGGGTCCCTGCTCATCTGCGTGAACGTGCATTAGGCATGCTGCGGGGAGGCATGAGGACTGCTGATGTGGCTAATGTCCGCACTGTGAGACGCCTGAGACAGCGCTACAGGGAGACAGGAAGGACAGCTGATCATCCTCGCAGTGGAAGACCACGTGTAACAACACCTGCACAGGATCGGTACATCCGAATATCACACCTGCGTGACAGGTACAGGATGGCCACAACAACTGCCCGAGTCACACCAGGAACACACAATCCCTCCATCAGTGCTCAGACTGTCCGCAATAGGCTGAGAGAGGCTGGACTGAGGGCTTGTAGGCCTGTTGTAAGGCAGGTCCTTACCAGACATCACCAGCAACAACGCCGCCTATGGGCACAAACCCACCTTCGCTGGACCAGACAGGAGTGGCAAAAAGTGCTCTTCACTGATGAGTCACGGTTTTGTCTCACCAGGGGTGATGGACGGATTGGTGTTTATGGTGGAAGGAATGAGCGTTACACCGAGGCCTGTACCCTGGAGCGGGATCGATTTGGAGGTGGGGGGTCCGTCATGGTCTGGGGCGGTATATCACATCACCATCGGACTGAGCTTGTTGTCATTGCAGGCGATCTCAATGCCTGGCGGTACAGGGAAGACATCGTCCTCCCTCATGTGGTACCCTTTATGCATGCTCATCCGGACATGATCCTCCAGCAGGACAATGCCACCAGCCATGCTGCTCGTTCTGTGCAGGAGTTTCTGCATGACAGCAATGTCAGTGTTCTGCCATGGCCAGCGAAGAGCCCGGATCTCAATCCCATTGAGCACGTCTGGGACCTGTTGGATCGCAGGGTGAGGGCTAGGGCCATTCCCCCCAGAAATGTCCAGGAACTAACAAGTGCCTTGGTGGAAGAGTGGGGTAACATCTCACAGCAAGAACTGACAAATCTGGTCCAGTCCATGAGGAGGAGATGCACTGCAGTACTTCAAGCAGCTGGTGGCCACACCAGATACTGACTGGTACTTTTGATTTTGAGCCTCCCTTCATTCAAGGACACATTATTCTATTTCTGTTAGTCACATGTCTGGGAAACATGTTTAGTTTATGTCTTATGGTGTTGACTCTTTTAGTGTTCATACAGATATTTACACACATTAAGTTTACTGAAAGTAAAAACAGTTGAAAGTCAGAGGACGTTTCTTTTTTTGCTGAGTTTACTACAAGCACTGTTTGTTGGGTGCGCTGGGTTTCATTATTCTGTGCGACCCATTCTGTCTCTGGATCTTACGATCACACCAGCACCCCCTCACCCCAGAGGGACACTTACCCCCCGGTCGCCACTACGGTTACGCTAGCTAGCACCAGTCGGAGATGCGGTTAACCCCCCCAGTGCTTCGCTGTGCCAAACAGACTATTTATTCGATCAGGCGACCCGCAATGACGCCCGCTATTGGCTGGTAGATGTAAACATAATGCCAACATTGTCCCCGTCAAAATGCAGATTTTATTTTATTTTAATTCAAATATCATTTTGTGAGGAAATGGTGTACTTTCATTCTGCGCCCCTCTAAATCCCCCTGGAATTGTAACTTTTAAAAAAATATAGCTTTTTATTAAATTGTTCCATATTCAACCTTTAACCATTTTCTTTGACCAAGGAGGGACGTTGTCCTCGTTAGCAAGGCGCCTCGCCTACCGAGGCGTCGCCTGGGCATTGAGAAACACCCACTGAGTTCTTTTAAATCACAACTATAAACGTATCTGTTTAGAGCTAACTGGGAGTGATTGAACAATAATAGCTGGAATGTCATAACATTCATATGTTTAATGTTTTTTATGTTTCTGATGTGTTTTAGGTTTTTATTTTTGGCTCATTGCTGCTTTTATTTTATCCCCTAATCACCCAAAGCACCTTGAAATGCCTTGTTGCTGTAAATGTACTAAACAAATAAATTTGCCTTGGCTTGCCTTACAACCAGGAAGTTCAGTGGAAGTCTTCAACATTTGCATCAAGATGCAAATCTGTTCAAAACATTTGGCAGCCATTTTTAGACCTTCTGGCTCAGCAACACCATAGGCCCATTTGATACACAACCCCATAATCTGCCATCTACCTCGTTTTCATACATTTGTTTTTTGGAGTTTGCAATAGAGATGCACCTCCGCTTTGGACATGATTTATACCCAGCTGTGTGTGTTTTCTTTTCTTGATTTTTTGTTTGTTTGCTTGTTCAGTTTTTTTTGTCCTGTTTGTATTTATGCGATTTTTCTTGTATAAATATGTGAAGTTGGAATAAAGAAATAATTGAAGAGATGCAAAAGATGCACATCTGCATGGTGTGGAGAGCATGAGGAGCCCTCCTGACTGAGCACAGCATAATGCTGCCACCACCCTGTTCCATCATACGGATGGTATGTTCTGATAAATCGCAGCCTTACGTTTTATGTCTGAAGGTCTCGACCTTTAACTTTAATCTCATCTACCTCCACATGTCTGCAAATCTTGGAAATCGTCTCAAAAGTTTGGTTTGATTTAAACAAGTTGTCTTTGAACCTGAACTAAACCAAATCTATATTATTTGGGAGACGTAACACGAACACAGATATTGATCTGGTAATTCATAATGTGCACACGAGAGAAGGCTTTCAGGAGTCATACTAGCCTCACATTAAACACATGGGTCAGAATAATGATTTATTTTGAATCCAAAAACACTTGATATGCTATACTGTGTAGTTGTGCTGACATATATATGGACGACTGTGGAAATATGGGGCAATACACACAAAACTGCATTACAAAGGATAAAAGGGCAATTAGGATAATCAATTATGCTTTTATGGGGATTTTATGTTCAAGCATCTGTCAGCAGCTTGTGTCTGTCTGTGGAACAGGCTTAGCAGTGAATACAAGGGTAGCCGTCATATTGACCAGTTTAATAAAAGGTATAAATCAAATCAAATCAAATCAAACTTTATTTATAAAACGCTTTTCATACAAGAAGTTGCATCACAAAGTGCTTTACAGATTAAAATGACCCCACATAAAACCACCTTCCCTTCCCTCCCCCACAGATTTAAAAGCATGGTCACAGTTATACCCCCCTCCCCCCAACCCGTCTCCCATGCACACACACAGTTAAAAGAAAAGGTAAAAAAGGACATTGGGCCGAGTGCAGATGAACCATGCAAGGAAACGCCATCAGAGGAGTCATCTGCCCCGGCAGCGGTAGATTAACAGCAGCAGCCGAGGCACCGACACAGGGCACCCAGTGGAGGGGAGGCCAAGACCCCCACCTCCACCCAAGCTCCACCCGGAGAGCAGCTACAGCCGACCACCGCTCCCGGGGCAGAGGGCTCCCACAGAGGAAACACTGGAACGGGGATTAAGATAAATTAAAGTATAAAAAGAAACGGTAAATTAATGTGCTAAGATTGAAAAGTAAAACTAATAAAAATATAATCATATAAAACATGCAGAGCAATTAAACAAACAGTGATAAATAATAATCAGTTAAAAGCTCGGCTAAAAAGGTGAGTCTTGAGCCTGCTCTTAAAAACATGAACGTTCTCTGCAGCCCTGAGGTTCTCCAGCAGCCTGTTCCAGAGGTGAGGGCCATAAAACTGGAAAGACGCCTCGCCATGAGTGTGTGTCCTGACTTTTGGGGTGACAAGGAGACGGCTGCCAGAGGAGCGCAGAGGCCGCGAAGGTTTATATGGTAAAAGCAGTTCAGAGAGATAAGAAGGCCCAAGACCATTAAGACACTTAAAAACCATTAAAAGAACCTTAAAGTCGATCCTGAAATGTACGGGGAGCCAATGCAATGATTTTAAGACCAGTGTAATGTGCTCCCGCCTCCTGGTCTTCATCAGGACACGTGCTGCTTTTTTTGTAGTAGTTGTAAACCTGATATATTCTTTTTGGGAAGACCAGAAAGCAGGACATTACAGTAATCCTCCTACTGGTGATAAAGCATCAGTGTCTCCGTGTTGGCCCGAGACAGAATGGGGCAGACTCTGGCGATGTTCTTTAGTTGATAAAAACCTATTTTAGTGATATTTTTTATGTGAGGAATAAAAGTCAGCTCAGAGTCAAAAATCACGCCCAGGTTCTTCACTTGTAAAGAGAGATTAAAAGACAGTGATTGTAGTTTTGGTAAAAGTTTCTCTCTCTGAGCCTCAGGACCGATGACTAAAACTTCAGTTTTGTCCTGGTTGAGCTGGAGAAAGTTTTCTGCCATCCAGGATTTAATGTCTAAAATGCAGTTAAAAAGTGCATCCATTGGCCGTGTGTCATCAGGAGACATGGAGATGTACAACTGTGTATCATCAGCATAACTGTGAAAGTTAACTCCATGTCTCCTGATGACGCTGCCAAGAGGGAGCATATAAAGGTTAAAAAGCACTGGGCCTAAAATCGAACCCTGGGGAACACCACATGTAATCCTGTGGACCCTAGAGGAGCAGGTATCTAAACTTACCATAAAAGTCCTGTCTGTGAGATAGGATGTGAACCATTAGTGAACATCACCAGAGAGGCCGATCTGTTTTAGACGGATTAAAAGAATAGTGTGATCTACGGTATCAAAGGCAGCGCTTAGATCCAGTAGAACCAACACCGTCACCTTCTGAGCATCATAATTTAAAATCATTTAAAATCTTCAGAAGGGCGTCTCTGTGCTGTGGTTCACCCTAAAACCAGACTGACATTTCTCCAGGACATTGTGTTCATTAATAAAATCATTAAGTTGAATTAAAACTAGCTTTTCTAAAACTTTGCTTAAACAAGGTAAGTTAGATACCGGTCTAAAATTATTAAAATCATTAAAATCTAAATTGCTCTTCATTAACAGGGGCTTCACTTCTGCCCCTTTAAAGGCGGCAGGAAAGACCCCCGTCTGAAGGGAGAAATTCACCATGGTTAAAATCTCATCCCTAAAAGATTCATAAAATGGCTTAAAAAATGAAGTGGGAATCGGGTCCAAAACGCATGTGGTGGGCCTCACTGAGTAGAAAACTTTATCAAGAGTCCCAGCTTCTACCAGGACTAAACTGTCCAGCGTTTCCTCTGGTAGAGACACACACTCAGATTTGTCTAAAATAAATAACTATCAAAGAGTACACAACGGACGAGTCATCAAACTGTAATTTAACAATATGTTGAATATATAAGCCGAATAGTGAAAGGTATCTGAGTGTGTGTGTGTGTACAGGTATATGTAGGTATGTAAGTATGTTTATGTTTCTGCCAATCAGAGTTCAGCCCATCAGCGGGCTCCAACGAATCACAGAAAACTCGTCAGACTAAAGCTGCTGCTTTGTGTAAACAGCCAGGCAGGAAATCAGCCAATCAGGATGAACCAGCCACTCCGTCGTCAGCTTTACCTGGCTGCTGAACTTCATCGGCTTTAAAACCAAACAGGTGAGAAATATTCTCCAGCTTCTTTCTTTAAGGTTGGCTTTTGTTTAAAGTTTCACATTCTGGTGACTGAAGGTAAAATGATCAGGTCAATATTGACGTGATGAGACCAGGTAGAGATTGATCAGGTTCACCTCTGATCATCTGGAGAGTAAAATCAGCTTCTTTCCTCTCGTGACACATCCTGTCTGCAGCCTGAATATCTGATTGGCAATAAACTGGACTGTGTTAGAATCAGGACAGATCAAACCGGAACATTAAATATTCCGTATATGAAGCAGCCGGCGCCGTCAGCAGGTCTTCAGGAGGAATTATTTAACCCCATGTTGGGAGCAGAAACCTGTTGGGGAAACCCTGAGGATCAGTTCTTCAGGTGTGACGTCCAAAAGAGTCGGCCATGTTAGATTTAAGTGCTTAGACACGTTGCTACAAAAAGACCGGAAACTTTCCCTTGTTCTTTTTTACCCCAACCCATTTTATCCGTGGGATTTTCTACTTTGGAACAAGAATATTTTGCACCCACGGATAAAACAAAATGGCCGCCACACCAGCTGTGCTTTTTTTGTTGTTGCTGTTTTCGGGAGTCAACAAGGCCGACGCTCCGCGTGAGTTAAATAAACTAGCTTAACTTGATGTTGGAAAACAATAAGCAGGAAATATGTAACCAGGATGTTTAGAGATGTTGTCCTGATAATTATGTATTAATGGTTCTGGGCTGGAATGACTCTCATCCAGTCCTGAGCCTGAATCCTGTTTCAGGCTAATACATTTAGCTAATCCTCTCTACAGCGGCTCGACTCGTTCAGCATCTGATGGATGCAATCTGAATTAGTTTTACTAACAAACCAGGAATTAGTCACGATTTTACCTGTAGGCTCAAATATTTACATACTAATGTTTTTGTTACAGTGTCTCTTGGCAAGTTTCTCTTTTTCAACTTTTTTAAATAAAGTTTTCATCTGGCATGTATGTAATAATAATGACAACCTTTATTTCTAAAGCACTTTACACATCCGAAGAGACCAAAGTGCCGTACAGATTAACAAACATTATCATACCACAAGCAGATTATTAACAGCTTCTGATCAACTCGGGCAGAAGGCCAATTTAAAAAGATGCGTCATGCGAGTCTGACGCCAGCATTCGCGTCTTACGCCCGTCTATTTAAAGGCGTCAATTCACCCCAAAACGTGAAGCGAGCGACTTCTCTACTGCTGCTCCTCTTTGGTTATAAAATGGATGAGTTCTTGTTCATAAAAGAACCCAATGTACTGTCTACAGTAAAATGATTGAAAAAGCTGTTTCAGCAGTTAAATAGCTTCATGACGACGACCAACCGCTTGGATGTTTTTCAGTCTGGTTTCCGTGGTAACCACAGTGGTAACCTCCTCTTTTAAATCACAACTAAAAACGTATCTGTTTAGAGCTGCCTTTGAGTCATGGGGTGTTTCTCCATGTCAAGGCGCCTCGCCTACCAAGGCAACGAGGCGCCTTGCTTACGAGGACACTGTCCTTCCTTGGTCAAAGAAAACGTTTAACTGGACCAGACTTACATCACGTGACCGCGGCTGCCCAGGCCCCGCCTTTTGCTTACGCGCTCTGTTTACGTCCCGCCCATTGTTATATTTTATACGTATATAGATGTGTAACGAGAGTTTTACTTTTTTAATTGTGTATATATTGGTTAAATCAAATGTGAAAGCGAGTTAGCGCCTGCTAGCAACCGAAGCTGCAACTTTGAAAATACCGCGATGCATTCTGGGAAATGTTTGACCGAGGGAAGGCATCAAGGAACCTCCCATGTATCCTCGGTCAGTTAGCTAAACGGCAGACAGACGGAGGACAGACGCCTCGGTAGCACATGAACATTGGAGCACGCCTTGGCGGTCCCTGATGACGTGTCTCCTAGGCAACCGGGGCGGGGCCAAGGCATCAAGGGGAGGTTCCTTGGCATTGAGAAACACCCCTGCTTTCATGTATCATGTTTTGTGTGTGCTTCTTGTTTTACTGCTGTTTTTATTTTACCACTTAATCATGTAAAGCACCTTGAATCACATTGTTGTTGAAAGTGTTGCTATACTAATAAAGTTGCCTTGCCTACTGATTTGTTGAAATAAAATGTATATGTGTCGGAAATAGCCAACTAATGTTTGCTGCTGTTGCTCGTTGGCATTGGGAACATGCCCAGCTCTACAACTATTTCTTTTGAACAGACTTCATCACAGTTGTGTTGTTGGATAATTTTTTAACAATCAACGATATTTCTACATGCAGCGCCAAGTAGACGACAAATCCTGGCCTTTCTTCTCCTTGTTGACGAGGTGCTGAGAGAAGAAAGCAGAGAAGAAGGAGACTATGGGTTCCACCAACCAGGCAACCAGAGACTTGTAAAAAGGGTGTCTTGAGTCGGAGGAATCTTCTCAAATTAGACTATTAATCTTTCATCATCCATTGTTTGGCATCCACTGATGTCCCAGTGACGTAAGCGGTGTTCACGTCATCGCCATGTATTGCGAGGACTTTTATTTTGAACGTCCAGTGGAAGTTTTATTTTGCTAAATCGTGGTTGTTTCCTGTGTTGGCACATCTGTAGCTCGGAAGATTGTCGAGAAATCGCTTCAAAAATTGAACTCAGACCTCGTAATACGCACGTGTAGCGCGGCCGGTGTGGTTTGTCCCATTGGTAAAAGTGAAAGCGTTCACGTCGCGCGCTATGGACATATTCAGTTACGCCCGGGTCACACTCGCATGACGTTTTGGTGTAAATTTGGGGTTAAGGTCCACTTTAAAAGCTTCCGAAGAGCTGAGAGTGGAAGAGTGGAAGGGCCTTCCATAGCCTAGGAGCAGCAACAGAAAAAGCCCTGTCACCACCACGTGTTACCATTCGTGATCTTGGAACAACCAAGGGCAGTTTATTATCTGATCTTAAAGTTCTTTGAGGGGCATGGCAGACAAATATGGGGGTGCTCAACCATTCAAACATTTAAAAATCAACTTAGATCCCCTTCAGCCTAGTAGGTGTGTGGATAATAGATCTAAGAAGGAATCTAAGGGAAACTCAAGGGAACAGAGAGAACAGAAGGAAATAAAAACTGGAGGAAGGAATAAATTAGGAATCTTGGTTGTGTTCAGGGCAGTTAAAAAAATTGGGCTCTACTCCGTCCGTCTTTGTGTGAGTGATGGAGAGCCCTTGTGTTGACAAATGATGGCACTGCGTGTCTCCACACGGAGACGGGTTAGCATAAACTAGGCTTCAGCCTGGACCCCATTACCTCGGTGGATCCCTGCCAGGGCTCGGTCCCTCTGGCCCTCAGCCCACCCTGGACACAACGAGGTAAAACACTGAGAGACGGGTCCAGGTGGGTCTTCTATAGATGTTGGAAGCAGCAGCTCAGCTGGTGTCCCCCAGTCACAGCTAGACAGAACCACCAGACCAACTGTAGCTTCTATAAGAGAAAATAAAAAGAACATTCTACTTCTAGAACCTCTAGGAACCAGCAGTAAACCTGCAGTCTGAGAGGAAAGTTCTCTGTTAGGAACATACGGACCAATCAGATCTCTGATGGATGATGGTTTAGTAAAAAGAATTGGTCCAAGCACAGAACCCTGTGGTACTCCACATGTAACCCTGCAGGGTGGATCTGATCCATTTTAATCAGTGTTCTCCAGGTGGGTGGAGCTTGTTTCATCATGGAGTTGATTCTCCCATAATTCCCTGCGGTTATCATCACCGCTTCCTTGTGTTTAGCCCAGCTTCCTGATACCAGCTGGTGAACATGAACATGTTTCATCCTCACCGGTCCACTCAGAATGTTTACAACCTGATTCAGACATGTTGGTCTCTCTCTCCTCCCTCTGGTGTCTTGTTGCGCTTTGACCTTTAACCTCTCTGCTTTGTGTTGTTTTTTCTCCTGCAGATTTAACCATCATCGAAGTAGAACAAGGAAAGACCGTCAATCTGTCATGTAGAGCTGAAGATCATGGATCAGTGACTGGTGTGGAGTGGAGCCGACAGGATTTGACCAAACATGTCCTCCTCAATCAAGGAGGACAGGATCCAGTCGACCAGCATCCGTCCTATAAAGACCGGGTGGATCTGCAGGACCGACAGATGAAGGATGGAGACGTGTCTTTGGTTCTGAAGAACGTGACACTTAATGATGAGGGAATATATGAGTGTCGACTTGAGAGGGAGAGCTTTGATCGTAACCCTATCTGCACCATCCACCTGAAAGTTCTTCCTTCAGGTGAGTTCCTAGTTTGTTCTGATCTGAAAGAGTGAATAATATCTGACAACAGTTTGAAGCAGAAATGTTTGTCAGTTTTCACTTACCTGGTAGATCCTCACCTGGTTCTGTTCTGCAGGGAACAAGGATGGACAGAAGACAGGTGGAGGGACCAACAATGGAGGGACCAACAATGGAGGGACCAACAATGGAGGGACCAATATGGTTGGCCAGTACTTCCTGCTGCTGCTGCTGCTGCTGCTGCTGTTGTTTTTTTAATTTTTGAAGGTTTTGTAATGTTTTGTAACTATCGTTGTGGCAGCCAATAGTCACCAGCGCCCCCTGCTGGACAACCTGGGCATCAGGAGATGGAAATGTCTTTAATAAACAATGTGGTTCCTGAAGCTGTAGTTTGTTTTCAGTGATCCTTCAACACAGAAAATATTAAAAGGCTGTTGACTTCATTTCTGAGTTGATCTCTTTATTCTTTTACCGTTTTTCTCAACAGTATTTCTAAGTCCCCCCCCCTTTTTTCTTTTTGAGTTTGAAACCAAACCCCTGATCAAAACCAGAGGGTTGCCAGTTTGAATCCCTACACTGTCCATTTCAGTCATTGGGCAAGACACTTCACCGGCGTTCCCTGCTGGTGTTGGTCGGCGGGCCCGGTCAGTGTGTCCCAGGGCAGCTGTGGCTACGATGTAGTGTATCAATCACTGAATGTAGTCTAAAGCGCTTTGGGGTCTATAAAACTTTAGGCCATTTACCATTTTAGCCAAAGAAACTGGTGAGAGTGGGAAGTTTCCATGCCAACTAAAAGAAAATACACCTAAATCACACAAGGCGCGTTTCCGCTATCGGAACTTTAGGGTAATTTGAGCGGACCTTCCCGATATGTGCATGTCTCCACTTCATTGGATCGGGCTGACAGGGCCGTTTTCGGGTCCATTTCTAGAACACACCAGTACCTGAATGGGGGAATGTACTCTGAATGGCTGGACCCGTGGTTAAGTCGTGCTGATTGGTTGTAATTCAGAGGGAAAGGAGCAGACGTCGCCAAAAAACCGGCTTTGTAAAAATAAGAAGAGTTGCTGATGAAGCAGTTTCTAACAGCAACAAACAGAAACACAGCAACAATCCCTGCTTCTTCCATGTTGATCTCTTGTTTCTGCTGCTCTGGGGGCCTTTTGGTTCTGATCAGCAAAGGTGTCAAGTAACAAAGTACAAATACTTCATTACCTTACTTAAGTAGAAGTTTTGGGTATTTATACTTCGCTGGAGTAATGATCTATTAGCTTACTTTTTACTTCTACTTCCTACATTTTCACCCAGTTATCTGTACTTTTTACTCCTTACATTTTAAAAATAGCCTCGTTACTCCTGCTTCATTTAGTCTTTTATGGTTTGATCATAATTTAAACATCTACCACTCTGACACCCCGCTTGTATGCGATCCATTGCGTACTGTGCACACAGGGGTCACGTCAACTGAAAACTTTCCGGTTTTTTAGAACGGTGACAGAAAATCTGAAGGCCACTTGTCATTTTGACAGATTAGGCCATAATTCACACCCCTGACCATTTGGTGTAGGGAGGTGTACAAGTAAGGGAATCAATTAATCATTAATAAAAAGATTCCCATGAAGCCGCCTGAGCGTCATCTCAGACCGGGAGGCTGTGGAACGTGACTGTTAGCGGTGCGGCTGGTTAAAGACGCGCTTCAAAGAACCAACCAGCCGCGCAGAAGGAGCGAATGCTCCGACAGTTTCTGCTGCTGAAGTGACATGAAGCTGGGTTCAGAGAGTCTTTCCTACTTCTGATCACTTCAATCAGAGAAATGTTCCCTGATTTCAAAGCTTTGGCTGAAGTGGAGCTTTTAGTTCCAGTCTCCAGTGCGTCAGCGCGGATTCAGCCTCTAGAACAGTGGTTCCCAACATGAGGTTCATGAGCCACAAGGGGGTCATTAGAGAGTGAAGGGGTCTGTACAATCTGGTCTGTGCTGAGGTTGGAAAACTTAAAACTTTTGATACTAATTTTAACTTATATATAAATTAATGTTTCATCCACCTGGTGACACACAGAAGGAAACCAAACTGTATGGATATCGATCTACCTTGAGTCATCATCTTTCTGTCTTAATGAGGTAAACTAATTAAACATTTAAAATAAATATCTAAAAAATCAAACCACTCCTGATGACCTAAAACTACAGTTACCTCTGTCTGTGTATGACACAAACCTTCACAGTCCAGCCAGGACAAAACAGACGAATGTTGCCGAGTTCAAAGATGCCAGTGGGACAGACTCAGGCAAATACCGCATTACAATATTTATGGGTAACTAGTTATCATATCTTCCACTCCATGAAACACTTATTAATGCTCAGTAGTCCATATATGGTTGTTTAATGTATTTGCATTGCACTAAAATGCGTAGATTTTAATGGACATACATGCA